>JAJVSH010000021.1:537533-549431 GCA_021460005.1 Tetramorium alpestre | reverse complement strand
AATTTTTTTACAGTTATTTAAGTTTAAAAAATTTTTAAACTTTTCAGATTTTAAACGTTTTAAGACACATTTCTGGCAAAGGTTTTACGAAATGTGTATACATACATATATGTATACCGACCTCAGAATGGACCCCCAAGTAAAAGCACTTAAAGTATTGACATGATGCAAATGATTTGTCAGAATAGCTAAAAATACATCAGCGATACTGTAATCATCCCAACTGTAACAGTCCCAAAAGATAAGGAGTGCATTCAGGGAAAGAGACAATGCAATCCATCCAGATGTTGTTCGAATTATCCGTTTATGTAACCGTTGATATTTTTTTGACGTCCCCAGCGTTTCCAATGTATCGTCCACGATGGAAAGTTTATGTAAGCACATTTTCAATTCCTTTAAAAAATCATATTAATCGATTACATGACATGAAAAAGAATAATTAGAATTTTAATTTTAATAAAAATTATTATTAAGATGGAACGTGTTAAAATGGTTTAATGATTAAATAAAGATTAAGAAATTTAGAAAATTAAGAAAGAAGATTTGAAATATATTTTAAGATTCTTACCTTAAAACGAAACAAGCTAACAAGTATCGACACAATTGCAGTGATCATTACTATCATGTCAGACGATGTCTGGTACACGACTACAAGAGAGCTGTTGCAAGTTAGATAATAATAGACATACACAAAAATGCTCCATGTAGTTAAACAATACAGACAAGTAAAATATGGTCTAAGTTGTCCAAGAGGATATTCGAACAAGTTCAGATTGCAGAAAGAGCCGGTTATCAATAATGGTGCCAATGCTCGCTGGAGTGTCTTCATACTTTCGGGTTACCAATAATAATACAAATTTTCGAATTATATTTTATTTCGCGAAACAAAACATTTCAGTATATTTCACAGGAATTTCGAAAATACTTTTATTTTCTTCTCGTAGATCCTCTAACGTTGCAAGAACTATACTGTAAGGTACGCTGGAAATATCATTCAACCAGCAAGTATTGAGCGATAGAATAAACATGTAGATATTCTATATTAAATTGCTTTCTTGTCACGCAATTATTACTTATAAATGTGTTATTATAAGGCATAATTGGTCGTGAGTATCCTTGAAATTTTCATCTTTAGCCTCAGGTATATTTAATAAATGCTTTTTATTTATACATGATTTCTAATGGTACACATGTATTTTAATGTCAACATGTGTTGTGTTAAATTGATAGCTGATAAAATTTTTTATACATGGAAATTAATGCTCATAGAATTCTTTTTTAATTAAATTAACGTAAAATTGTTTTTGTAATAATAATAATAAGAAATAAAAACCATCTTTAACTCAATTTGTAGAATGATTTAGTATAGGCTTTTCCAATCAATAGAATTTTAAAAAATCTTCAGGATTATCTATTATTACCTCGACGAGTTATTATTGTCGATAAACCGGGCGATACGTCTATGTTCAAAAAAATTAAATTACCAATTTTTATTGCGAATCTCAAGTCATATATTCTGTTTATATATTCTGTTTATCTTATTTGATACAATTCAAGACAGCATGAACAATATGAATATTTACGCATCTTTATATTTACGCAATCGGTTTCTGACCGAGAAAATGTTCTATTATTGAATTTTTATTTTTGTTTACATTAAGTATAAATTTTAATTTTTCATGGGATATTATTTAGATTTTAGACCAATACATATAACACGCGTAGTAAAATTTTTTCTATAGTTAATTACGGTATTAAATTGAAAGAAGAGATAATCAACATTCTCAAACAAAATTAATAACAAAATTAGTAAGAATATTTTTGATCAATTGTATGCAGTGAATTTTTATAAATTACTAGTGATGGTCAACGTGCGTTCGGTTCGCGAAATTTTTCATTATTATGTAACGAAACATAATTTTTGTAAAAATTTAAGATTAAAAAAATTTTTAATTCTTTATCTTTTCCGATAGCTTAACAAATTGTTAAAACTACAATAACTATTACACATCTCAACGCTGATGACTCTCGTAGTATGAAGTGCGTCAAGCGAGAGAACTAATCAGCATCGCCGAAAAGCTGTAACAATTAAATCTCTTTATCTCCTTTTTAAAAATGGTTGAAGGAAGGATATAATAAATATGTATAATAAATATGTACAGTATTGTACACTTATGTATACGCAATTTATATAACTTATGAATACGTTATTTTTACAAAACTTCTAACTTTTTAAAAAGTAAAATGAAAAAATTATTTTTAAAAGCAAAAATTAGCAAATAATTCTCATATTTATTTATTGTATTATTACGTTCTGATAATTTGGTACAGATAGCTTTATATACTTACCTGTACTCCAGGTAGCAAACTGATGTTATTTGTCGTGATTTTGCATTAGAAAATTTTTTTGATGACATTTTGATGTTAAGATAAGAATGAACAACATCACCTTGCTGAGAAGCTATCTGAGGCAAATTATCAGAACATATAACCAGTAAGACATAAAACCTGTTTGTTTATTTTTTGCTACTTTTTGCTTCAAAAAATAATTTTTTGTTTTACTTTTAAAAAGTCACGAGAGGCCTGATAGCTCGATAACTCATTAAGTAACTTTAAAAAAAAAAACAAAGCAAAAAATTATCTTTAACAGTAGAAAAATAGCAAAAAATTAGCAAATACTTTTCATATTAATTATTAATTTTCTTATTGATTACATTCTGATAATTTGGCTCAGATAGTTTAATATACAGGTAAGTATATGTAGGAAAAGGGTTAGAGAATAAAAATTTTTTAATCTTATACCTTTATAAAAATTATGTTTTATTATATAATGAGGAATTACACGAGCGAAGCATGCGTTCACCATCACTAATAAAACAATAGAGAAACATACCTAGGATATCATTTCTTTTTATTCAGAATGCACTATAATATGCACTATAAATATAAGGCTAAGTTTCGACTTTGAATATTTATTAGATATTAGTATTAGTGCGTCTGTGTATTTTATTTTTAAATATTGTTATTCATGTAACATCATGAAACATGTATACAGAACGCATCTGTATTATAATGATCAAGTAGGTCATAATTGATTTGTAAAACTGAAAAATATAAATTTATTATCCTTAATAAAAACATCTTAAGTAAACTATACAAGTTGAAAACGAAATTTTGAATATATAAAATAATAATAAAACAATATAAAACACAGCTTATAAAATAGTAAATAAATTAAATATTATGTTGTCATTTCATTATTTATGTACTTTACGAAAGATGAAATATATATTTGTCTCTTATTATGTATTTATACTTTTATTAAATATAGAACATACCTTGCGAATGAAATCGTAACCAAAGTAAATTCCTAATCCAAATTTTATTTTTATTTGTTTTATTTGTAATATAAATTGTAGAACCTAATTGAAATAAATAAATATATGTTAAGTACGAACAATTATGTATAGGATAGTTAAAATTATATGTGATATTTAATATTAGGTTATTTACTTGTTTGTGTAAGTTTTCATCGAGTTTATTATTGGATAATTTGGAAAGAATTACTGCAGTCTCATTTGCCTGAAATTATATTAATATAAAATAAAGATTAGCAACCTAGTTAACTTAAAAAAAAAAAGATCAAAGAACTTAAATGAAAATTATTTAACATGTATGTGTTAATATTTTATTGTTACTTGTGATTATCATGTTAATTATAATTAATTATTAATAATTTTATTCTATTTTACCTTGTAGTAGACAGTTTGACAGATATAGTTTAACGTGAGAAAAATGATGTTGTATGCCATGCCCCAAATTATATAAATCATAATGTCTACAACATATCCAAACGTTGAATATATTTTGCCTGCAGATGTCGTATAAATTCCACGACACACCTCTATATTGAGAATAAAGTAAAATGCCATTTGTACTATCATTTGCGCACTGAATACTTTGTTTAGTTTGCGTGATATAAGGCATAGCTGTAGATGGACATGCCTGAAAATAAACTGTAATTGTTATAACCAAACGAATCAGAGACACGTACGACAAGTTTTAAGCAAAAAGTGTTTTTATAGCATATAAATCGATTCAAACTTTTAATTACAATACGGTTCACTTATTTCATATGTATCATAATTACGTATCTTAAATACGTAGTTAACATTACATATACATTTATTTATTTATAAAAAATTACATTATAATCCACATGTATCGTTTGCATTCTTTAGGTTCTATTTTCCGTTGAATGAGAATAAATCTATTTTGTCTTTTGGTACAATCTGCATCATCCTTTGACAAATTATTATAAAGTACATGCATGTGTTGATTTACTTGATGAAATCTGGAGCTTATACATCTGAAAAAGAGAAATCTGGCTATTTATATCGTTTAGATTTAAATTCAAAGTTTATCGTATACATATATTTTAATTCTATTAATTAACTACAGAAATCACTCAAAATAAAACAATTTCTTATAATAATATTTCTTATATTTTATATATAGAACATAATTTTATTATTTTTTATTTAGACTATTTTACAATACATTCTTTACAATATCAATGTTAACGAAATTTTTTTAAGTGATTTAAGTATAAAAAAATCTTTAATCTTTTCAGATTGTAAACGTTTTAACACACATTTCCGGCTATGGTTTTACGAAATATGTATACATATATACCGACCTCAGAATAGACCCCCAAGTCAAAGCACTTAAAGTATTGACAAGGTACAAATGATTTGTCAGAATAGCTAAAAATACATCAGCGATACTGTAATCATCCCAACTGTAACTGTCCCAATAGATAAAGAGTGCATTCAGGAAAAGATACAATGCAATCCATCCAGATGTTATTCGAATTATCGATTTATGTAATCGTTGATATTTTTTTGACGTTCCCAGCGTTTCCAATGTGTCGTCCACTATGGAAAGTTTATGTAAGCACATTTTCAATTCCTTTAAAGAATCATATTAGTCGATTACATGACATGAAAAAGAATAATTAGAATATTAATTTTAATAAAAATTATTATTAAGATGGAACGTGATGAAATGATTTAATGATTAAATAGAGATTAAGAAACTTAGAAAATTAAGAAAGAGGATTTGAAGTATATTTTAAGATTCTTACCTTAAAACGAAACAAGCTAACAAGTATCGTCACAATTGCAATGATCATTACTGTCATGTCATACGGTGTCTGGTACACGGCTACAATAGAGCTGTTGCAAATTACATAATAATAAAAATACACAAAAATGCTCCATGTAGTTAAACAATACAAACAAGTGAGATATGGTCTAAGTTGTCCAAGAGGATATTCGAACAAGTTCAGATTGCAGAAAGAGCCGGTGATCAATAATGGTGCCAATGCTCTCTGGAGCGTCTTCATACTTTCGGGTCATCAATGACAAATTTTCGAATTATACTTTATTTCGCGAAACAAAATACATTTAAGTATGTTTCGCAAGAATTTCGAAAATATTTTTTTTTTTTTTTTTTCGTAGATCCTCTAACGTTGCAAGAACTATACTGTAAGGTACGCTGGAAATACCATTCAACCAGCGAGTATTGAGCGATAGATTAAACATGTAGATAATCTATATTAGATTGCTTTCTCGTCACCCAATTGTTATTTATTGATTTGTATTGTTATAAGGCATAAATAGTCGCGAGTATCCTTGGAATTTTCATCTTTAGTCTCAGGTATATTTAATAAATACTTTTTATTTATATATAGTTTTTAATGACACACATGTGTTTCAATGTCAGCATATGTTGTGTTAAATTCATAGTTTATAAAACATTTTATACATGGAAATTAATGAGTATACAATTTTTTTAAAATTTAATGTAAGTAAAATTATTTTTTGTAATAATAATAAGAAATAAAAACCATCTTTAACGAATTTGTAGAATGAATTAGTTTAGGCTTTTTCAATCAATAAATTTTTAAAAAATCTTCAGGATTATCCTTTATCACCTCGTATCCAGAGACAAGTTATTATTGTCGATAAACCGTGCCATACCTCTTTGTTCAAAAATATTAATTTACTAGTTTTTATTGCGGATCTCAAGTCATTTATATATTCTGTTTATTTTATTTGATACATTTCAAAATAGCATAAATAATATGAATTTATTTTGCATCTTTATGTTTTCGCGGTCGGTTTCTAACCGAGAAAATGTTCTATTATTTAATTTTTTTTGTTCACATTAAGTATAAATTTTAATTTTTCATGGGATATTATTTAGATTTTAGACCAATACATATAACACGCGTATTAAAAGTATTTTTATACTTAATTACGGTATTGAATTGAAAGAAGAGATGATCAATATTGTCAAACAAAATTAATATCAAATTTAATAAAAACATTTTTGATCAATTATATGCAGTGAATTTTTATAAATTACTAGTGGTGGTGGAAACTTTTCATTATTATGTAATGAAACATAATCTTTGTAAAAATTTAATATTAAAAAATTTTTAACATTTTAATCTTTTTCGATAACATAACGAATTGTCAGAAGTATTACAGTAACTATTACACATCTCAACGCTGATTTTGCAGAGTATGAAGTGAGCTAAGTGAGAGAATTAATCAGCGTCGCAGAAAAGCTGCAAAAATTAAATCTCTACATCTCTGTTCTAAGAGAGAAGGAAGGAAGATATAACTTACATATACGGAATTTCATTTTTATGTATACGCTATGTATATGACTTATGAATACGTTATTTTTACAAACTTTCTAACTTTTTAAAAGGTAGAACAAAATAATTATTTTTAAAAGCAAATATTGGCAATTAATTTACATGTCTTATTGATTACGTTTTGATAATTTGGCAGCTTTATATACTTACCTGTATATTATTCCAGGTAGCACTGATGTTATTTAACGTCATTTTGACGTTAGAAAGACCTTGTTGACGACACTTTGACACGTTAAAATGAGATTGAATGAGAACGTCACCTTACTACCTGAGAAGTTATCTGAGGCGAATTATCAAAACGTATAACCAATAACACATAAAAACTTTTTGCTAATTTTTTGCTACTATTCTGATAATTTGGCTCAGATAGTTTAATATACAGGTATGTAAAGGTAGGAAAAGGAATAAAAATTTATAAATTTTTAATCTTTACAAAAATTATGTTTTATTATATAATAATGAGCGAAGCGCGCGTCTACCACCACTAGCAGAAGAAAAACATTCCTGGGATATTATTTCTTTTTGTTCAGAATAGTATGCACTATAAATATTAGGCTAAGTTTCAACTTTGACTATTTAGCATTAGTGCATCTGCCTACTTTATTTTTAAATATTGTTACTCATTAAGTACAATTACATCAAGTATTACAATTTGTGAAATACATCACGCGTCTGTATTATAATCACCAAAATAGTCACAATTAATTTGTAAAACTGAAAAATATGTTTTTATTGTACTTAATAAAAGTAGTTTAGATAAACTTTCAAAAGTATATAAATTGAAAAGAAGATTTTGAATATGTAAAGTAAGAATAAAAAAATATAAAATACAGCTTATAAAGTAGAAAATAATTTAAATCTTAAGTTGTTATTTAAATATTTTTACATTTTACAAAAATATATTTATATTTTATGTATTTATACTTTTACTAAATATTGGACATACCTGACGAATAAAATCGTAACCAAAGTAAAGTCCCAGACCAAATTTTATTTCCATGTGTCTTATTTGTGATATAAATTGTAGAACCTAATTGAAATAAATAATTATATAAATACAAAAAATTATTTATAGTATAGTTAAAATTATATATGATATTAGGTAGTATAATCATATTTACTTGTTCACGTAAATTTTCATCGAGAATATTATTGGATAATTTGAAAAGAATTATTATAGTCTCATTTGCCTGAAATTATATTAATATAAAATAAAAATTTGCAACCTAGTTAACTTTTAAAAAGAATAAGATCAAGCAACTTAAATGAAAATTATTTAACATGTGTTAATATTTTATTACTGATTATAATTAATTACTAATGATTCTATTCTATTATACCTTGCAGTAGACAGTTTGACAAATATAGTTTAACGTGAGAAAAACAATGTTAAATACGATGATCAATATAGAAAAAACTATGATGTCTAAAGCATATCCAAACGTTGTAAATGTCGTGTCTATGTACGTCGTATAAATTGCACGACATAACGTTATAGTGAACGCAAAGTAAGATGCCATTTGTACTGTCATTTGCACACTGAATATTTTGTTTAGCTCACGTGATATGAGGCATAACTGTAGATGGATATGCCTGTAATTGAATTGTAATTGTTATAGTCAAACGTATCACAGAGACACGTGCGATAAGTTCTAAGTAAAAAATGTTTTTAACATATAAATTGTTTTAAATTACTTTAATTGTAATGTGATTTACGTATCTCATACGTATCTTAATTGTAGTTAACTTTATATATAAATATTTATTTATAAATGATTACATTATAATCCACACATATTGTTTGTATTCCTTAGGTACTGTTTTCCGTTGACTAATTATAATAAATCTATTTTGTTTTTCGGTACAATCTATATTGTCCTCTAACAAATTAACATAAAGTACATGAATGTGCTGATTGACTTGCTGGAACCTGGAGGTTACATATCTAAAGAAAGAAGAGAAATCTAGCTATATATTAGTCTTTTAGATTAAAATTAAGATGGCTTTCTATATAAGTACATATATTTTAATTTTATTAATTAGCAATAAAAATTATTCAAAACAATATTTTGTTCTTCATTTATTATTATGTTTTAATGTATATTATATTTAATATATATTTAGAAAATAATTTTATTATTTTTCATTTATACCATTTTACAATACATTCTTTACAATATCAATGTTAATGAAATTTTAAAAAAAATTATATAAATTTAAAATATTGTTAAGCTTTTCAGTTTATAAACATTTTAACATATATTGCGGGCAATGGTTTTACGAAATATGTATACATATACATATACCGACCTCAGAATAGTTCCCCAGATCACACCACTTAAAGTATTGACATGGAGCAAATGATTTACCAGAAATGGTAAAAATATGTTAATGATACTACAATTATCGTAACACAGCCAAACAATATAGAATGTATTCATGGAAAGAGCAAATGCAATCCATCCGGATATTATTTGAATTATCCATTTATGTAACCGTTCATATTCTTTTGGCGTTCCCAGAGTTTCCAATGTGTCGTCCA
Organism: Tetramorium alpestre; assembly: GCA_021460005.1. Taxonomy (NCBI): domain Eukaryota; kingdom Metazoa; phylum Arthropoda; class Insecta; order Hymenoptera; family Formicidae; genus Tetramorium; species Tetramorium alpestre. Next base: position 540,159 of record JAJVSH010000021.1, on the reverse strand, counting down.
CTATGGAAAGTTTATGTAAGCACATTTTCAATTCCTTTAAAAAATCATATTAATCGATTATATGACATAAAAAGGAATAATTAAAATATTATATTTTAATAAGAATTATTATTAAAATAGAATGAAATGAAATGTTAAAAGATCAAATAAAGATTAAAAAATTTAGAAAATTAAGAAAGAGAATTTGGAGAATATTTTAATACTTTTTACCTTAAAACGAAACAAATTAACAAATATCGACATAGCTGTGCTGATCATGATTACCACATTTTGCCATGACGTGTACGTTTCTAATTGTAATTGATCGCTGTTGTAAAGTACATAATAATAGAAATACACAAAAATGCTCCATGTAGTTAAACAATACAGACAAGTGAGATATGGTCTAGGTTGCCCAATAGGATATTCCAACAAGCTCAAACTGCAGAAAGAGCCGGTGATCAATAATGGTGCCAATGCTGTCTGGAACGTCTTCATTGTAATTTCGGGTCTCCGACGATACAAACTTTTGAATTACGTTTTATTTCGCGAGACACAAACGCATTTCAGCATGTTTCACAAGAATTTCGAAAATACTTTTATGCTTTTTTCATAGATCTTTTAGGAAACGTCGCAAGAATTACACTGTAAGTTACTGAAAGTACTATTCAACCAGCGTGTATTGAACGATAGTATAAACACATAGATAATCTAAATTAGATTGCTTTCTCCTCACGCAATTATTCTTTATACATGTGTATTATTACAAGGCATAAATAGTCACGGATATCCTTGCGATACTGCATCTTTATAATAAGCTCAAGTATATTTAATGAAGGTTTTTTCTTTACTTACATGACTTTTAATGACACACGTGTATTTTAATGATCTCTGATAAGGAATTTTTAATGTAGAAATTAATGCGCACGATACAAATTTTTAAAATTAAATATACGTAAGATTATTTTTTGTAGTAATAGTTAAAAATAAAAACCATCTTTAACTCAATTTGTAGAATAAGTGGGTTTTTTCAGTGAATAGATTTTAAAATTCTCAGGATATTATTCATTATTATCTCGCCTTAATTTAATTCTACAAAGCCAAAAAAATGTGCTGATGTCACAAAAATTATTATATTTATTTAGGAATTTATTTAGGAATTCCATACAATTATTCATATAAATTAATGTTTCTCCACAAAATTATAAAATTTACAAATGTATTTTATAATTGAGATCATTTTTTACTCATTGTATAGAACATAAGATCGTCAGAAAGGAAAGCAACAAACTCATGGCCTAAAACAATAAAAATTATATAGAGCTAGTTGATATAGTAGTTACTTTTATTAATGACATAATTTCTCACCGTAGCCAAACTTTCCAAACAGGGACTAAACAAACCGCCGGCATCAACTTTGTAACCTTTTACAGTTTTTCTTAATAAAAAAAGTATGAATTTTTGTATCTTTAATGGAGCATTATACCATTTCGTATTACATCTACATTGCAAAAAAAATTATTTCCTTTCTAAACATATCTTTGTATAAAAACTATAATATATGTTTTTAAATTGTAATAATATTGATACAATATATAGTGGTTAGAAAAAGATATATTAATTGATTCACATACATTGTTCGATGGACATCATTGTCACAATTTGTAAATTCTTCCCCAACAAAATTGCTTATAACTAAAAATAAGAAAAGGAAAATCATGTAACAAACTAATTTAATTACTTCTATCTTGTCCTGTTGCATCGTTATTATTCGAAATAGCTGTAAACAAAATAAATAGTTGTAATAATTATAAATAATCTTATAAAGGTTATAGTAATCTTATATAATCAATATTTTTACACACACGAAAGAGAGTAACAGTTGCTGAACATATAGCAGCTACAACCATAAATAAGTATCCTATCCCAAAGCTCTGTTTTAATAATTCCGAAAAACTAAAAATGAAGATTTTTCATTATTTGCCATTAAATTGTAGAAAACTCTGCCATATCCATATTCTATTTTTGAGTTTTTGCCAATATTTTTATTCGTATAAAAGACATTTTTGAAATTAGGGATATATGGTATACTAACTCAAGCGCTCTTCTATGAACGTCCACTGCAGCGGTTATTTTATGATGGAATATAATATAGCTTTTAGCTATAGGTATTTGTGAAACATCTATTCTTAACATATGTTCCATACGGTATCTATAAAATTCTGTATGTCACAAAAGAGGTATATGTATAATATAGCACACTTTTAATGTAAAATTTTATTATAAATAAATATGAATCATATAAATATATATTCGGAAGCTCTGAATTTTTTAGTATTTACTTTCTATTTTCCTATTATTTAGTTCTTCTTTTTACTCAATTTTTTCACTATTTTATATTTGCAAGATCACAATATTACATATAAAATAAAAAAAGAAAACAATGCAAGAGTTAAAAATAATCAATAATAAAAAGAAGAGAGACCAAAAATGATACCGCATGTTCTGACTGTACATAAGATCTAATAAGTGCTATAAATAAAAAAATCTAATATATGCTATAAATAAAAAGTCTATATAAATTGAATAAGAAAATCTGATTCATTGCCTACATTCTAGAATATAATATATAATATATAATATAGAA
>JAJVSH010000021.1:393450-512072 GCA_021460005.1 Tetramorium alpestre | reverse complement strand
CTACTTTTTAAAGTGCTTTTGATTACGCTAACGTGCATTAACTGCCCTTTGACTTGCAGCTAATGCTGCATTTTAAACGTATGAAAACGCTACATTTGAGCATCACTACCGTTACGATGAAAGTAAGCTAGGTAAAACGCACTTATAATTTTGTAGTTGCACAGCTTGTCAGTTGCAACTCGCAGTTACATTTCAGTAATTTTCACGATTCACGTATTTCTGCGATTTCAATATTTGTGTATAAATGAAAATCAGCGGGACGAAATGAAATGCAATATTTACACTTTGAAAAATAAGTTATAGTCAATAAATTGATGGTTCTCGGCATATGAAATTTTTTTTAAATTAAAAATTTAAATTGTGATCTATTAGGGAATATTGAAGTTTCTTCAGGAATATTATCATATTTGACGAAGTGTATAGTAATCGAAAAAAAATCTCATATTCTTTCCTGACAATCTCGCTGCATTCGGTATTGTTCCATTATGTCGACTGCAACATTTGAATGAGAACACCGATTGCGCAATCATTGCAGCCGACAACTATTAATTGCCAGCATATTACATTGCAACTAGCGAATAGAGGTTGTCGATAAACAAGTGACGGAATTAATATCGTGACCATTTATTGTTTGAAATCTATTGATTGCAGTAATGAGTGTTCAAGTAAAGCGTGCAGTATCATCCTCGATGAATCAATTCATCCTTCATATCGACGTTAATATCGATGTAGTACAATCAATGCTAAAATTATCAATACTATTTAATTACAATATATGTACTGACAGCAATTGCTGGTTCTTTTACAACACGAATGTGTGGATGCTAAATTATCTGCACGTGTGCGCAACGTGCGTGCTTCATATCTTTGGAAGGTCATATTAGACATGCAGTCATTTTTCTGAATATGACATATATCTAATTTCCTGTTCCTGATATACTTCCATGATTAGAAAAGAGTTTTGACAGTGATGAATATAATTTAGTAATGATAATAAATAATAAAAAAAATCTTACATTTCTTTTTGACAATCTTACTACATTCAATATTGTTGAGATAAAGGATTCGCATCGTTTTCATCAATATCATTAAGATATTTATAGTTTTATTTTAAAAAGCAAGTTTTTAAAGACATAAATAAGGCATTCTATATTTGAAATCCATTATAAATGCATAGAGAAATCTGAAAGTTTGCACGTTACAAAGGAAGAAAATGTATATTCATCACAAGGAATAGAAAGGCTTAATTTAACTGTACATATGAATGTTTTCATTAACGGTTTACTATCTGCTATACGCGCTATACCGGTACGATCCGTAGAAACGTTAGCATATGCGGCTTTTACCGAAGCGAATTTTAAAAGCGACTTCAGTCGCGCACCTTGTGTCGCCTTGCCCAAGTCATCGAACATGTTCTTTAGTTTGGAGGTTCTTCTTGCAAACTCATTATTTCAACGGTGCATTGACCGCATTATGTCCAATCTCGTATATCGTATTGGCTGCACGGTCACGCGCCGGTAATCGGGACAAATTTAATTTCTCCGTCGCACAATGAATCCTTGAACTGCCGCTTCATGTGGCAGTACATGAGAACATCTCTGCGATGTCCTTTCATTATTTTTTTAGAATATTTCTGATTAATGTAGCTGTACTAAATACAATGTAAATCTGATTCCGTATCAAGTTTATTGAATATTAAGTATACAGATTTTAATGTAGCATAAAGAAATAATAACGTTGATTATCTTTTGTAATTTATCAACAATGAATATAATCTAAAACTTGTGTCTCATCCGCTAATATATTATTAAAAGATTCTAGGTTGGTATAGTATTTATTATATTTACAAACTAAAACTTTTCATCTTTAAAACAATATCACCGCAGAACAGGTTGTTTAAACGTTTAAAATTTATTATATAAAAAAATAAAAACAATCCGGAGCAAAATAAAATAGCAAAGAAAAACAACAACTATGTAAAATCTTCACCGTTTACACACGTTTATTGTTAGTAGAAAACTATATTTGTTAGCTAAACTAACCACGTTGCAAATATATCTTCCTGTGTTTTGCAATCAAATCTTTATTTGGTCAAACCGTTTCTCTTCGTGTAGCATCCAACATTTTAACATGCTTCGACGATATGGCGATATCGAGATTTGTTTTATTTGACATCCTGCACGCATGCCAGAGTTTTTCGCATCGTACAACTAGTCGTGTATACGCATCGATGTCGAATTGCATGGCAAACATAGATAACGACGAGACTGTCGACTATCATATCTGATCACTCATCAAATTTGCGGCCAAGCGCATTCCTTTTTCGAACTTTATGAATGCCTGACTATGGCATTATGTATTTATCGGACCATTAAACTTACTGACCCGCGATGAACGGTTCGAGTTTCATCAAATTTTAATCACTTCGAATCGTGGTTCCTATCTACGATTTTATTCGCACTGATATTTAATGAAAGTTTTATATTCGCATTCGCCATTTCAGACTTTCAAAATGATTTCTGCGTTTTTAATTGAACTGCTATTTAATTGCCTATTGATAATAACAATTAAGATTTGAGTTTTGACGATAGATTGTTTTCGGTTTATTAATTTTGGATGTGGATTTTTTATTTCATTTTCTTAGATTTTTTTTTACGTTTCAACATCGGCTTGAGGAATGACTTATGTGTGTCTACTTCTGTTACCCGTTATATTGATTGCTTGTCACTTGTTCTTCACCAAACAGACAATTGTACGCGATTAAACATTTATACGCAGTTGGATCTGAATTCCTCTAGCAATGCACATTTTTGTGATAAGTAAGATTGCTGTCGGAAAGATTTCAATTTGCTTCATCTTTTCGACGTTATAAAATTGACATAAATTGTGGCATCTTCTATAAAATTGACATAAATTCCGGCATCTTCCTTTAATATTAGAAAGCAATTGGAAAATGGAGAGTTGGAAAAATGGATAAGCATTCTATGTGCGTGCTATGTACGAATTTTAAACTTTACTTGACGGATGAATAACAAATAAAATATTCATATTTTTTATTAATACTTTGTCAATGATATAGATTCAAGTATGGTTAAGAGTAAAATAATGATAGTTTGTTTCCTTTGTTTTATGCAATTTTTTATTTGGATATTTTTTTTATTGAAAAGAAATGATTATAAATTTGCAATAGGTTTCCAATCGTAATTTGAAACATTGCATTGAATAGGTGATTGTCTATGAAAGCAAGTATAACGTGATAATTATTTTGTGGCTTCTTGAGAAAGTGTGAGAGAAAAAGCTTGAGTTGGGAGAAATAAACGATCTATTCAAACGATTCATTTTCTATCCATTGTGGGCGGCCAATCACTTGCAACTGCGAGATCCATGCTATTACTATTTCATTGCAACAAAGTTAAAGAGAGTTCAGTCTCCAAATCTGGCAATCAACTTGGCTATAGTTTAGTTGGTTATATGTAGATAAATTGTAAACCGTGGAATCGGATTTATCAACTGAAATAATTAGAATTTTGCAAATCAATAACATTCAAATGAAAGCGCCTGGAACGATTTGCAATATATGTATTTTGTGTTTGGTTTGAAAGTCTTGTTCAAATTAAATCCAAATTCAGTTGATCATCAACTTTAGTTTAATTTGACCGAAACAAATTATTTTAGGTGGAATTTAGATTTAAAAAAATAGCAAAGAATATTCTATTTTATTTTGCGAATAATAATAATTTTTGATATTTAATTTTTAATTTCATTTAATTCATAGTTTTTTAAGAAGCTAATATACGCTTTTGTAAGAAGTAATAAGAATATTGTTGTTTTTTGATAGGCATTTTATCAAATTTTTCTTCTTCCAAAATTCATTACGATGTTTTTATGTCACGTACACAATGTATACACACAAAATTTAAATTATGAAATATCTATATGAATTAATACATATATTAATAATTTATTTGTAAGCTGCAAAATTTATTAGTTGGAGTATGCATTTTTCTAAAGGAGTTAAGGGATTGCAACGTTAACGAGAGGGATCAGGAAACAGATGTTACATTCCCATATTCTTTTCCCTAGTGTCGTTCTATCTTGCATTAACATTTTATTCTTGTAATAGATGTTTATAAGAAGTTGTAATTTATATAAATAGGATTCGGAAATCTTATTAGATGAAACATTTTTTTTAGTACATTAATTTATTTTTCGCGAATAAATTTGCATGTGATTTATATGATTCTGGGAAAAATGCAAGCCCTTACGAAATTTATTACAGATTACAAACTTTAATTGTTCTAAGAAGCTGATATAAGAACAAGTTATATCTGTGCAGTCTTATGATTTGTTTAGCTGCAACAATCTCTCTCTCACTTTCTTTCTAACTGTAAACTAATTTATAAACTATTAACGTTTTCTCACACATACATATTGGAACATCAATTATTTTTTTCCTTTTAATAACTATAAGCATTAATAGTTCACAAAATATTGAACAGAAAGGGCACAGTTTAGGTATTCTGTACATAAAGACTAATTTCGATATAGATGCTTTTCGCTCTTCGTTTTGTTAAAATAATTACCATCGTATTCTTATAGCACTGTCTTTCTGAGATAGCGCTCGGTTCTGCGTGTGAAATTAAATTGTGACTCTCTTTAGACGCTGGAAAACTTCATCGTGCGACTAACGGTGTCGCAATATTCCCGGTTAGTTAATACATGCATGCACGTTCGAGTCGATGTCGAATCATATTTGCATGCGACGTACCGCGATTATCCTTTCGCCACACCGGAGTGTTTGAAATTGATACAAGATTAAGACTCTATTATTTCTATGCATAGTGATTTTCACTTGCGTATTATACCCCGAGAAAAGTTATTTTTATTTTCTTAGAAGTATAAAAGGCAACAGATTATCGAATCAATAACTTTATGTACCGACAATAGAAGGTTTCGTAATATTAAAGAAAAATCTAATATGAAATTAGAATTAGGATAAGAAATAAGAGAATCTCTCTCTCTCTCTCTCTCTCTCGAAATCATCGAGAGAATATTAAGAGATCAAAGGGTTCTCTATACGCGATGCTTATAATCGTCCTTTCGGCATTATTACGTTCATTACGGCATTGGGTATCACGGCAGAAATTCGATACTCGATATTGTTACAGGCCATAAGCAAAAGCCATTTAAGAATATTACAGAACATTTTCGGAATCCTCATTATTCCAGGCTCCTTCTAATTTCACGTTTATCCAGATGCGCTTACCGTTACTCTGGTCCGACAATCAAGTAACGGCGTCGTATCCCGGATTATCGCTCTACACAGATGAAAATTGCAACATTGTAGGCAATTGATTTCCTCCTCCCTCGCTCAGTGTACCTACCGTATCGCCACTCTCTTTGTACTTTCGGGAGATTTCATGGATGTTTTCTCGTTAAGGATACCCTTGCATGCCTTGGACGCGTACACGCGGTCATCATCGTTGATCACGCGACGCACTGCGCAACTGGCAATTCCCGCGAGATTCTCGTAAATTTTGACCCTCCTAATGACGTACTTTAGGGCCTGTAATGTCGGCCCGAGAGCAGTCTCGTTGATTTAAAAAAGTTACAGAATCGCGCGCGCATACGCGCCCCACGAAAACGCACTTCCGCCGATTATACAATTCCTAATTTGACGACTAGCAGCGGCACGACAGCAGTGTCGAAAATGTTTTCTTTTTTTGCGTTTTTTTTTTTACACATTTATGCTATTTTCTGATGTGAGGGTTTATAATAGTCGTTTGTAACGAACGGCATCGAACGAATGTTCACATTTTAGCGAAAGATATCCTTGACGGCGAATTCAAACGCAATTTAAATTGATTGAAGTCACTCAAAAAACAATTTAAAAAAAATGTGTTTGAATATATATTAAAATTTAATATATAAATTTTTACAATATAAAAATTAACAGATGATATCAAAGAATAAAGACATCAGGAATGTTAAATAAATGCTTCTAATGAAAGGAACAATAATGATGAGTTTGTGTAAAAATTGAATTCGATAAAAATAAACATTGACATTAGACGCAGTGCACACACACACACACACATACGCGTTGGTGAATGTAGAGTGAACATAAATATCGTTTTGTGCGCGCGATAACAGGAGATTTCCGTTTATCACGAAAGATGGGAGATTCGAGTGGTCAATTGTTCGAATGTCGCTTTCCTTTAACCGAGGCACAGGATCGCGGGATTTTCCGTGAGCGGTATCGATAGAGACATATTCTCGTTGATATCGCGGCGATGCACGTCGCGGCCACGTACCGAACGGACATAGATAAACACACGTGTTCTCCGATATCGACTCGGCAGCCGAGCACGCTGCATCTTCCCTACGTGCATGGAACGTGGAATGGAGACGTTTTATTGAACGTTATCCCCGATCGTTTGTAATCATTTCGCGGGATCGGCGGCGTGCCGTGCGGACTTGGAAAATGGAAAGAGCTGCTGTAGATACGGAAGAGCAGACGGAGAAACATGAGACGATCAGATAGCAGAATCTTTGACGAATAAATGGAGGGAGATAGATCTGCAGGCTACGTGGATGGCTATTAAATTTCTACATTATGCTGACTGATAGTTATTTTAATAAGGATCGTATCGTGTGTATCTTTACATGAAACGTAAATGGAAAAATAAAATTACAGCAATTACTATAAAATGCGCAGCATTGAAGGATGAAAAGCAATATTTGATGTTATGTACATAAGAGCCATTGATGCGAAATAACATGTCCGTATTCCCTTAAAGGAAGATTACTCGTACAATCTGGCAGCAGTGATTTCAATGCTAGCACAGAGATACTCATTATAGCGAGCGCGCTGATCTTTCATAAAACGTCACCGCAGATCCGGTCGTATCTCGCGCTCGATCGTTTCGTAGCTATTGAAAAAGTAATTTGCTCCACTCTCCGGTGATTTTTTTTGTTATTCCAAATATTTGTTTGCCGGTCAGAACGGAAATATGCGAAAGTCATTTACGGCCGTTGCCAGAGTTCGGTACATTTTTTCTCTTTGTGTCGCGGACATTGTGTGTGAGTGCGTGTGTTGTAAATGTATTTGGTATGTGCGCGCAAGAGAGCAGATGGGAGACGAAGTGAAGGGAGAGAGAGAGAGAGAGAGAGAGAGAGGGAGAGAGAGAGGACAGCGTCGAGAGTTCCCAAAGCTTCCACCTTTTGTTACGCCATCGCTCGTTCATGGCGCCGGGACTCGATAAAGCGCCGGACGAGGCATCACGGAAGACCGATAAATCCGCAAACAAAAGTGGATTATGACTTTTCCCGCGGCCATCGTTCACGCCTTTTATTACGCCCGGTGCATACACACGAGCGTGCGCATAGATTTTTTGGCGCGACGTGTACACTGGACGAATTTGAATATCGAACGGGCCGCCGCGAGTTATTACGCTCTGCTCCTCCTGTCCACTGCGAGATTTCTTTTCCTCTTTCGGTTTTTTTTATTTTTTTATTTTGACACGAACAAAATATCAGTGCCGGCCCTTTCGCCACTGATGAAATATCAACGCTAACATCTCTCATATGACTTTTACTCCTTTTCCTCTCGATAATGCATCTGCATTTATGATTGAATAAAAAAAAAACGTACACGGCCAAGTTCTCTATTTTATTTTATTTTTAAATTCTTATGGCCGATTGTATGTTTACGACACATTTGAAATTGTATCAATGTCCCGTTATAAAATGATCGGGACGGAACAAAACGAGATGAGGATCTCGTAAACGCGGATGCACGTAACAGTTGTTAAATGCAAATATCGCGTATCGACGATTCGTCGCTTTGCATATTAGCGGTCTCGTCGTCATTCACGTGTCGTCGAGATTTTCATATTTATTTTTGCCATTGGCTCGCTGTACGGTACGCCACAATGACGGTAATTAAATAGCCGCGGAACGGTGCGCGGAGGAAAATGAAAATTTGGATTCGCGTTATCTCATCGGCACGTTCGTCCAGAAGTGTCATAAGCGTTCGATTTATAATATTTATAAATTCACGCCACTCTTGATGTTCCAAAATTCCGCGTTGTTCGTCCCCGATACTCGATTAATTCGCGCGTGAAAGAGACGCGTGGGAATAATTGCATTAAGCTGCAAGGTTCTATTACTGCAATATTATAAAAAATCGTCGTATAATCTGTTTTCCAAAGAAATACAGGAATGTCATAATAGTTCAAAATTTCAAGGAATCATTGAAGCGATAGAAGACGTTGGTATTTTAAGATACATTTATAACACAAGACTATTTTGTTTAAAAGTAATAATTTTTCTAAAGGTAACTTTCGCAGGCATTTTTTTCACGGAATTGAAAATTTATTTATATAGCTACACATATATGTATATAGAATTATTTGACAATTGTTTTATATTGCCATTTCAGTAGTAAGTCAAGATTTCATCATATATCTACGTCTTATTTAGCAACACAATAGTTGCAACGTGCATGCACTTTCGGTGCAATTTATTATTTGCGACCTTTCGAGCTCGTAGGTGCGGTTGCCAATAGATAAAGGTATATACGTAAGTTCAGCGATGCTGTCCGCGTACGCTTACTTTCATCGCGCCGCGTGAAGGTATCTCGCATTTTTCCAATTTCTCATCCGGGACCATCCTTCGTCGCGGCATCCCAGCTATGCGCTCGATAAGCGACGATATATTATTCTGATACACCTACGTATATCGTGAGAAGTCCGACGAGAAAGTAGCTACATTTGTATTTCGCAAATCACGTTGTGCCCTCGTGTGATACCGATCACGAATCAGTGAGCGTGGCGAATGAAATGAAAAACGTGCATTGTTGGAGCGCTTTACGATTATCGAAAATTACCACGTGACGCTTTCGTGTCTGTGCCTTTTATCTCTCTCTCTCTCTCTCTCTCTACTCTCAATCGAATCCGTTAAATTTACACCCTGATCAACTGTCGCCATACGACATTATGAGCAATAATTAGAATGGCCGGGCGACGTAATATCGAAATTCATACCGCGCGATTACCACGGAAACTAACTGACTAAATCCGCAGAGTAGTCTATTCGGCGCGCGATATGATTATCCTGCCATTAATGGGGAATATGCTGGGAGGCGATACACTCTGAGCGGGATTATGGCAAATATCATTAATTTATTTTCAGGTCAACGCGCGGTCATACATGCCGCGATGATTAGCGCACTTTCCGCAAAAGAGACGTCACGCAAACTGATCGACGACGACGATTTATCTGTAAACGTTATCTGTAAATGTGAAACATCGAAAGAATTTTCCGTACAGGGCCGAATCTTCTTTAATCTGTCAAATTTAATGGTCATTGATTTCAAGGTTGGGCAGAGAGGTGACTTTGCATTAACGGACATTGCATTATACGAAATAGTCGGTAATCGCAGAAGCCGTTACTCATTTGGCCGATTTATTCGCCGGGCGTTATTAATGCTGATTGATGCGCTATGCAATACACGTCTCATATTTTATCCTGACGCTATTGAGGGGAGGAATTGCACGGTGTAACTGCCTAACGAAACTCTGATGACAAATGGATAAACTCGCAACTGTATCTCCGTTTCCCACGCTGTTCTCGAAATAGATACACGATTACATTATTTTTTTGGGCGTGTTACTAACTTTCAGTTACTGAAGGGTCTCAGCAATTCAGCAAGGGTCTCAATTTGATATAATATTTGATTTCTCAAATATACCTCCATTAGAAGCAACGTTTAAGAGAACTAATATCTGATATATATACAATGTTCTAAGAATCTTTTCATCAGGATTTAGAAGCGTACGTCTTGACAATAAATTGTATGAAGATAGAGGGAATGAACAGAAGACACGCTTCTAAACCGAATGAACTAATATGCGACCCAATTCTTCTTTGAAGAGCCGGAAGAAGTTTCACCAGGCGCTTTCGCTCTCTAAGAGAACTCTCTCCCACAGCTACTGAGGTCACATCGGACTGGTTTGAAACCAGTGAAATCGATGATGGCGCTGTTTCCAGCAGCTACATACAGGGATTCCCGGGTAGATTCTCGTTCCTCTGGTAGATTGCTCTCCGCCGCAACGTATCGGAAGAGCTTCTTGCCGTTACATGTCGTGCTTCTTGCTAGGAAACCTTACCGACTGTTGGTCTACATCAACTTTTTTCCAAAGAGATCGTATCCACTTGCCGGAGGAAGTAAACCCATCTATCATCGCGGTCCAGAGGGATGCTGGTTAGTACAGAGATGGCACCGAGTCATCGGAAAACGCCAGTCCAGAATACTAATATCCTGATTATGGATAGGACTTTTCGTCGTTTGTTCTTTTTCATAGCATAGGATAGATTAAAGCGGGGGTTTCTTTTTTAAAGAAATTATTATCTTCGATCGTTTGCGGATATTGTTTTTACAATATCCGAACTTACATTTCGCACATAGATATTTTGGAAAAAATATTGATGAAAGCCAGTGAAAACTAAATATTGCAAAGTTAATTGCAATTAAATTGTTTATTATGTATAAAGTTAATAGTGTAGGCAATAAGAGAGAAGTGATAGAAAAAGAGAAGAGATTACGTTATGTGCAAAGCACTCGATGGTAGATTTAATAGATGAGTGCTTTGTTAGCAACTGATAACGAGAGTGAATGGATTGAGTGCGTGCATATGTGGCTTCATGATTTTGAATTGCATAGTTATAATTATCTCATGATTAATCTATACGAGATAGCCCGCGTATAGTATTTGGAGTTCGATTTTAATCTGTGACACTCCTTTTCGCGTTTGATGCAATATTGTATTAATGCTTGCTAAATTAAATACGCGTATATTTAAACACAAATTCTCTCTCTCTCTCTCTCTCTTCCCCTCTCTTTCTCTTAAATCTATACAAAATTATAATTGAAAACTTTAGATTACTATTTCTATAATTTATAGCAGAAAAATTGATACAATTTGTGATAAATTTAGCCTTCTACATCACACTGATGTGAGAGAAAAATATAGTTACTTTTGGACCCAACCATAATTTTATAGTACTTCTAACAATAACAATAAGTATGATTAACTTAACTATATGCATCATTATGTTAACCATAATTATCATTAGAAATATTATAAGGTTGTAGTTGAGTCCAAAAGTGATTATATTTTTCTTTCAGTGCATTACAAACAGCAAATTATGCATAATAAAATTAATGATAAAACCTATATAGTAAAAATATAATAAAAAAGTGTATTTCGTATTACATTGCTGCAATCGATAGCATCGCTTATGCCTAGGATAATTATGAGAAGCGTTATAAGAAATTCCTTGAGAGATTATTATGCTATGGAATCTGCACATATTAGAATGAGCACGTCCGTTATTCCACGACATAGCGTTCCGGAGGGACACCGGATATTCTGAAGATGGCACCGGGACTCGGAACTGCATCAGCGTCCGTAGTAGCTCGATGGCACGCGTCCTTGACTGGAATATTAATATGTTCCAGCTATGAGTACCCCGAAGGGACATATAAAGACGAAGAAAACGCACAACTCAGGAGAAATACTTTACATTTTCTCTTTCTCTCTTGACAGGCCATCCTTACAGCAAGTTTTTCACTTGTTTTATAACCTCCCTGTTAATCTTACGATATCGATTGCTGAAGTTTTATTATTAATTCAGCGTGGAGAAACCTGCATATGACTTGCGGGTATTTAATCAGTTTTCGACCTATCGGATAACGGTTGTATCGCATAAACTATTGGTAATGTTAAATTACACGTGGTGTATTCTTCTCTGGAGCGATACTCGCAACGTTAGTTATTGACTTTCTGACTTATACACCTTAGTTAATAGATCGCAAGGTATGCAGTTCCGAATCGATGCCGCGCCGAACAATTCTCGCGCCGTCCGCAAAAGTTAGTTCGGCCGAGAAACGGCGATCTCCATTACATCTACCTATCTTCTACCGCCGGAATTGCAGAAATGCGTTTAAATTTGCATTCCATTCCGGTGTCAAATCACCAGTCTGCGGAGCCCGGTGCCACGGTGAGCTGGGCGAAGAGAAAAACAGCGATGAAAGAGGAACAGGTTCCCAGGTCCCGGATTGCAGTACGTTGAGTTGCACTTAATCCGGAAAGCTAATTTTTCTTGCTTTTGGTCTGCATGGTACGCCCATCGCCGTTGTTAAGCGCATAAAACACTCTTGCTCGTGTGCGTCCGCTACGTGATGCAAGATTATGCAAGTGCAATGATAAATTAGATATATACAAGATAGCTGATATCATGTAATCTGCTTAAAAATATTGATTGCTGATGATTATACTAGAATTAATATTATATATTGATACTATTATTAATTGAAAGTGTAGATTATATAGGTATTTGAACAAATATTTTATAAAGATACTTAAGTATCCGATAACCTACGATAATTAATTTATTTAATAATTAATATGATATTGATGAAATTCATTACTGACGATCTTTTCCATAGTTAATACCGATTTTTTATTATAACGTGAAACAATTTCGAGTATATAGCTATATAATATTTTCATGCAACATTTAACCGGAAAATTATTAGAGAGAGAGAGAGAGAGAGAGAGAGAGAGAGAGAGAGAGAGAGAGANAGAGAGAGAGAGAGAGAGAGAGAGAGAGAGAGAGAGAGAGAGAGAGAGAGAAGCGGCAGGGGCGGGGAGAGGAGAAAGAAATTATAATGTTGAATGAATTATCACTTACAAAGAAATTATTTGCCGTGAGAAGTGCAGTTAGAATGATTCAATCGAAATGAAACGGCGAACATTAAGTCTAATACCTGACAGCGAAGGCAGTTAGCTGTAGTGGCGGATTTTCCTCAGGCCTTTAGAGCTTGATAACCCACGGTCAAGTGTCTATTCGTAATGATACTTTATGAGCAATTGTCTCGAATCGATTTCATTTTCTGCATTAGTAACGAAGCAACGATCGAGTCAATTTAAACTTTTTTTCCGTGATCGTCCCCATTCACAAGGTTTGGCGATTAAGCTTCGTAACGGCATTTTTTGCGCCTGATAATAGTTATGGCTTTCACGTTCTAAATGGATGGTTACTAATGGATTCCAGGAGGTCGTTAATGCCGTTACAATTACTTTAAATCAAAATTTCATGCTCGGATGTTTATGTTAATTTTCAAATGTTGCCTTCTTTGAATTCACTTGACATGAGAGAATCAATAGACCATTGTTGTAAGATTAAATAAACGGGTAAACGCAATTAAATAAACGGTAGAGACAAATAATTATATTTAGCGCTGAATTTGTCGCTAGGAATACAGGTTGACATTTGTCGCTTAAGGCTTCCCAGAGTGTTAACTTTGGCCGCCGTTAAAATTGGCTCTACAATGTGGTGACATAAGGGTGAACGGGCTTGCCGAGAGGGATTCGAGAAACGGTCAACGTCGATTCGACGCATAGGTTGGGTTCGTGACCGAGTTTATCGAGCAGCACCCGTGTGACCGAAGCGCACAAATATAGTACCGAGGTTGATGTATTCCGGAAAGCGAGTGACTGACGCTACAGGCGTTAAGAGACATGACGTAGGATGCGCGTAACTATTGAGCGGACGTGCAACCGGGAACTGTGGCGTGGGACAGCAATGAGAGAGAGAGAGAGAGAGAGAGAGAGAGAGAGAGAGAGAGGGGCCAAGAGAGTTGAAGAACGGGGTCGCGCCAGAGCGTAGGACGATAGATCAGTGAATAAGGCCATTGATTGAATCGCCGTGATAAGATTTCATACACTCGAATATACTTCTTCTGCAAATCTCATTTCTTTAACACTTGTATGTCTGATGACATAAATAATATTTCAATAATTGGATGATTGCCATTTAGTAATTGAAATAAATAGATTAAAATGAATTAAATTAAATTAAAGTAAAATCGCGTGTCGCGCGATAAAGAACAATATATATTTGGATTATCCAGAAATCTCTTTCAATTTATCTTCAAATACATTTTAATTTATATAACTCTACTTAGATGTATGTGAAAAGTAGAATAATGAAAGCAGCTTAATAAATATAAGTATTATAAGAGGGATAAACGTGCGATTAACAAAATGAGCAGAGCAAGAAAGACAAGAAACTTTGAATATTTGAATGAGCAATGGTCTGCTTGTTCACGCTCGCTTGATAAGACGAGCGCGAGGTTAATGGTTATCGGATTATAGAGGTTCCAACACATTCTATCAAATAATCCTGGAACTTCGCAAGGGTTACAGCATAACAGAAGGGAGGGTTATTCACCCTTGATTGTTTCATACCTTGAAACCTTTGGTGTCTCAGAAACTTTACGATTACGCAGAACTACAATTTGTAGCTTTAAACAGAACATGACATTTATAGATTGACTTTATCTGCCATGCACACATATCCTGTGTAATCATATTAACTTTATTGATGCAGGGATATAGTTTGTTAGATTTACTTACATATGAATTATCTCAATGTGCCATATGGAAGCAGCAATCAAATGTGAAATCTCAGACAATAGTAAGGAGGAAGACAATATTTTATACTTATTCGTTTTCTATTTTACAATTATATTGAATATTGTTGGATTCAGTATATAGAAGAAGCATACTGTTATATTAAATTTTGAGACGGATGAAATTAAAAAGAGAAGAATAAACAGAAAGACGTTTGTGAAGATTCAAGGGGAAAGGAACTTTTGAAAACAATACATTTCCGAAATGAAAACTACGAGATATATTTTGAGAAACTCGACGTTTGTTTATATATTACAGTTAGTTACATAAGATATCGATCCACTCCGTTATTATTTTAATGTAACAGAACGAAATATTTATTGAATATTGACGTAGAAACTAGAACATTAACATGCCAATATTTGATTACGCGACAGGACGAAATTCGATTTGCCACAATAATGTGCGGGCTTAATAGAGTTAGTTGAAATAGTAAAGTTTGATTCGTACGCTGTATGCGTGAGGTATAAAATACATACAAATATAAATAGAGAATTGTGTTTGGTAGAAAGAATTTTATGTCAGTCACAAGAAAATGAACGAATGTTTCGCGTAATACGAAATTGATAATTGAACGCCATGCTGAACGTGGACATTCTCAAGTTAGGTTACTCGGTTTCGTGATGTTTCTTTGGTCTTTGTGTTTAAGCTCGAAACATCATGTTCTCACACATGAATAGAAGAAGCACGTCGTTTGCTCCGCATCGTGCATTCCCTCACAATCAGTGTCGAAGGAAGCCGCACAATCGGCTTCGGGAATACAAGAAATTACAAGATGCCTATCTGAGGGTATGAGGCTAATGGCCGTTGATTCAGGGCTTATAAAGACCGGGCTAAGTGTCGTCTTGAATCACGAACTGACGTACGGACCGGGTCGAGGCAGTCGGTGCTTTCGTCGAAAGTACTTTGAACATTCCCGCACGTACGCCGGCTGTTTCTCCTGCCGAAATACGTTTCTCGCCGAATCGAGTTTTCAGCATCGTTCGAGAGACGGAGACGCTTCAGCTCGCGCGAGGTCCGAAAACTAGAATGTTTGACACATCTGTGCCTGGTCAGCGTCTTCCTTGATTACTCAATTTTGAGCGGCAGCCCGTTCGTTCGCGCTCTCATTCCGTAAAATGAAGAAATAGCTCCTTGGAAAAATTCCTCATTTCGTGTACTATCTTCGGGTCGTAAAATCGAAACATTTCATCGCAATCTGTTTGGTTTCCGTTTGTCAAAACGAATATTAAAGCTATGAAACGAGAACGTTCATCTTTCATACATGTTACAAAATTAGATTTATCGATATTGATTTCTTATTTTCTGGATACGTTTGATATTGTATAAGAGTCAAATTGTATATTACGAATTGAATACGTTTGGTCAAAAGATTCTCAATTCTCTGAAAGGATTTATTTAAAGATATTCAACAATAAATACTTTAGACAAGTTTTCAAAGAGTCTTCTCAAGGGCTTGAAATTTTAATGATAGATCAATTTTGTTTTTATTAACTACTTAAAGTATTCGCAGGGAAGACTTAAGCAAGCTTAGTAAACTTATAGGTCCAAACTCAATGTGTTGCAAATACTCTCACATAATCTGTATATCATGTAATAACTATATGTCATACAAATTAGACTATATATACATTTTTTTGTGAGTGATAAGTAGAGTTGCATATAAAAACACAGAAGTATAACATTATCTAATTTAAGAAGAAAAAGCTGTGCAAGTTTTTCTATATTTTTAGAAAATTATTACTTTTAGAAAATTGTTTAAAGTATGTACATCACATTTTTTTTAAATTGAAAATTTTAAAATGTTTACGTATGGCTCATATTTAATTATCTTTGTTCTAATTCTTATCTATAGTTCGTATAAATCTGTATGCTTCTCTCTCTCTCTCTCTCTCTCTCTCTCTCTCTCTTTTCATAAAATAAGGAACTTTGATAGGAAGACGATATTTCATTTACGTTCAGTCGGTCATTTAAATCGAATCAAATTTAGCTTTTATAATTGCATGACTTATTCGCAATCTGTCATATCAGAAAAATCAGGATTTGATCCTCCCGAATTAAGGGATTAAATTATCGGGTGCTCTCCACGCCGACAGTTCGTCTTCTTCTTCGGGGAGATTTATTTATTATCTGTAGGCTCGAGAAGAGGCAGATACTTTGAATGGGGCACTTTTACCCGTGGCGAGGGATAACGGTTCGGTGGGAGCGCGTCGCGTCGCGTCGCGTCGCGCCGCATCGTCTAGTCGAGGATTTCGCACGGAAGTCCTTCCGAGCTTGACGAATGCGTTTTACGTCTTCTCGCGTGATTACTTCGCACGTAGCGCGACGCCAGACACCAGCCGCGAGCGGGCGTGCTTGCAAACGTCACTGTGACAAATGGCGACCGAAAGCGGACGAGTAAGACTGCGACGTGACCCCCGCGGTAACCCCCACCGAGAGGGGCATACCAGAGTTCCTCCTGGAACGTCGCGTCCCGGCGTTCTCTACGGTCGTAACTCTCGCCTCGTTCTCTCGCCTGTCAGGCTTTCCCTCCGGCAAAAATTATTCCGTTGTTGTAGAAAATAGCCCTCTAACGACATACGCACGCGCTAAATGTACATTACGCTGAATTAATCAGACAGACTGGAGATCGTTTTGGAAATTAAACTTGAGAGAAATGAAAGTAGACAATAGAATTTTTCGGTTCCGTTTAATCGAGCTCCCGACTTATTTTTAATCGAGGAAAATTTTAATCTAAAATTCTGCCCGCTGAAATATTTAATAATTGAGAAATTGCGAAGAGAGCCAATCGAATTTTCGCTGAGCGGAAACGCGCGCAATAACGTCATATCGTTAGCATCCCTGTTCGCGGTATCAGAATCTATTCGAGCGCGAGGCACGGGTAAGCAGACATTGGACCGTCAAGGCGATTCGCCCCGAGGTAAGAACAGGTTATCTGCTTTATCGAGCAATCCGGAAATTGAGTTTCAGCCGTCAAGGGCTAATATCTCGCCGGGGCGAGGGCGTTTCGCCCGCGTCGACTCAACTCTGCCTCGGCTTTCTTTCGAGGATTGCCTTGATTTAGGCGGGGCCCGGGAGTACGGCGGCAGGACGTTGTTCTCATTTCGATTACGGACCGGCGTGGAAATCCACGCCGGCGATAATAACGCAAGCCCCGTGGCGCCGCTGATTTCGTGGAAATGCAATTACGAGCCAGGGACGGGTGAAGCTCGTCCGCGACGCTGGAAAGAAATCCGACCGCGCGGAGCGTCTCTCGAGGCGGGAGTGATGGAGAGAGAGAGAGAGAGAGGGAGGGAGGGGGGAGAGAGAGAGAAAGAGAGAGAGAGATTGCTTCTCCTCCGCTGAATTGCAGCGATATAAGTGAGAGCGTCTTTAGGTAGACAGCGTGGGCGGTGAGCATGGATGAGTTTTATGCAAGTTTGTCCCGCGAAACTTCCGAGAGAGACATTTTATTAAGTCTTTCTTTCGCTGTTACGCTGAATGATTAATATTTTATCCTGACGTTACGATACTCTTCGATACACCAATCTGTTTGCTTCACTATTGTCCTCCAGATGATTTTATACATATGTATATAGGTAACTATTATATTCAGACATAATTACTGTTCTATTCGATCTTATTTGGTTATCTGGTATTATAATATGTAAGCAAACGAAGAATATCTCTTATGATAGTATTATGTATTTTCGTTTCTGTTATTCAATAGATTTTCATTTCTTCTAATTAAAAAGACACTTGTGCAATATTATATAATATCGAGTAATGTGCTTGTGTAACGTGACCTATTAACGGGCTATCTCAATATCCATCGTGCATCGCGAAACAATAGGCTTGTCTCGGCTCTGAGGTTCGACAGTGGAAAATCTTAAGTAGATCAGAATAAGGGTCGAAACTTGAGTACTCCTTTGCAAACCCCTTCCTCTCTTCAAACGCCGCATGCTTTATCGCAAAAGTGCAGGAAAAAAGATGCTTCAGTAAATGAAAAAAAAAATCCAAGAGGCATGAAAATTTCATTTATATTTTATTCTATAGAGGCTCACGCTAATTTTTAACGTCTTTTGATTGAAGTTTAGATATACTTTTCGATTTGAATTCAATTGATCAAAGACATAATGTGCATTTCGAATAATTGATGAGCGTATAAAATATTAAATTGAAATTAATAATTGGAAAGATTAATTTCTAAAATGCATTTCCAAAAAAGACAAGAGAGAACGTCTCCTTGTGATTTGTTGAGATTTATGTAGAAAGATCCAGGATAATTAAAGTACTTGCTCGAAGCTGTGAGAGAAGCAGAATAATAATTTATGTTATTTCCTGGTTATAATGATATTTTAAAGCTTTCGACAAGTTAATTTATTTTGTTTACTATTTCCGTCTCTTTACTATACTGTTCAGTTATACCATATTTTTAAATAAACATGATTAATTCAGCGAGGTAGAAAAAAATATTTTTCATGCAATTATTTTTTACATTTTGCAATGTAAATATAATTGAAAGATAGAAGGGACAATGCACATATTTATTGATTTATATCAATTTTTATGTTTATCTTTTAAATTAAATATTTTTTAAATATTAATATTATTGTGCTTTTTTATTGTTAATATTAATTTTTAATTTTGTATAGTTATAATTGTAACTGGTAACAAATAAACGGTTCTTACTTTAGTTTAAACTAATTCAGTTTTTATATTGCATATAATAAAATGTTAAAATTGTGTAAGAAAATTTTTAATAATGTCTCACGATTTTTCTTCTTCTATCTCGTTATTTTTTCTGATTACATCAAAAGCAAGAGAATATTATTCTGCTCGGGTATTATTATAGCAGCATTACTTATTTAGTGGTTTTTTGGCATTTCCATAGTCGTACAGTTAGAGAAATATAGGTGAGGATGGAAAAAGAGACGCGAATCGACCATTAAGTTAGCGACGCGGAGGAACATAGCATTATCTCTATCCAGAAATTGTGTAATCTGGTGGAAACGTGAGAGACTTTGGCAGTAGCCGGACGATTCGAAGGGATTCCGTTTATTAGATTCACAGTCATAGATACTTAGGAGAATTTCTTTTATTAACCGTCGACGACGTGATAGGAATTCGGATCGAGCGTTTCGCTTAAAGCCGTTGAGTTAGAAATTAGAAAAAACCAGAAATCCATTAATTATTTGATATTTTAATCAATTGATTAAATGAAAGTCAAAGGAATGCACGACAATAATAGCGCTGGTAATAGATTTAAAGTTGAATTTATATAAAACTATAATCGTTTGACTTTTTGACCACGGAAATGCAAGCACCTGGTCGTAAAAGATAAAAGCAATTTCCGCTTTAAAATATATCGTATCACGGTAATAACGCGACGACGTTCCGGAAGAAATATGTCGGGCGTCTCGCGAAGGCGGGCGTCTTCCTCGATCCACCCACGGAGTCACGTAGCGGAAAAATGGCTTAATCCCAGAAGTCCTCTCACCTAGTTTCCTGAACCTGACGGCCCGCATTCAACGGACTGGTCCTTTGCATTCGTCGGCCTATCCCGAATATTGGCTGGACGACAAGCGTCGTTGTTGAAATTTCGCTGAAACATTTCGTGCGGAAGTTAAAGTAATATGAATGTTCTCGTCACGATGACATAGTGTTTTGACTCGCGAAAGTAGAACGCTCGCTAGAACGTAACTAAGAAATTATTTTACCGGTGAAGTACGCAGAATGAAAAGTATTTTCGGTTATATGCAAGCAATAATAATCCGTCGAGATATACCTTAAATTTATATTTCGATAACACGATTTCTGAAATAGCGCACCCTCCCCCCCCCCCAAAAAAAATATTTTACGTTCAAAGTTTTCCTATAATCTCATCTTCTAAGCTTACTGTTTTACAGCAAACATATTCCTCTTCCAAAAATACTTTTTTCTCTCTTAAGTACTCTTGTTTTTGTACTATTTTTCTCTTGATTTTAGAGAAATCCTATTGAGATCAATGTAAGAGTAAAATTCTCAGATTTAGAGGATTCCACGTGTATCAAAATTATTATTTTTTGGATGCGATCAAACAAATAAAGACGAAGGTACTTTCTCACTTCTTACGAGTAAGAAGCAAAGATAATTCGTAATACGCACATTAACGTTAATATTGATAGCATTTCTGATTTTATGCTGGCTCATTCGTAATTCTGTTTTTACACTTGGTTCGTAGAAGCTCCGTCGCAGAAGCGGACTAACATATTTCATGTAATGCGCGGTTGCGTGTATGCTACGGTTGACGGAACGACGGAGTATAGTTCTAAATTTTGATTCGCTCTGGGCACTGCTAAAGAGCGCCGGAGCTGTTGGTGCAAACGCAGCAACAGAAAATAAGCGCGATAATGAGATCTGCGTAATAAGGACTTCGAGATTTTCATTAGAGAGCGCGCTGCAGCGTTTATTATGCTCGAGAACATTCAAGAATAATGCAATTTGCTAATTTACATGTCTTCGCTACTTTATGTAAGCATTATTAAGAGAAACAGTATTTTCCGTTCTCTCGGAAAATTACTCGTCTCTCTTAAAACCTGCACAATGCAATGGTACATTCAAATTGTATTAATCAGTCAATTTCAGTATATAACCGTTATTGCAGGGAAAGTGTGAGTGACATTAGTACTTTGTTCGATAAGAGGAATAATAAATCGTTATGCAAGGGACAGGCGACGGGAGTCGATTAGTCAAATCCGGTCAAAAACGAGTGCTTTCTCGGGTTTGTACAGCATGGAGAAATTCCAGGGGGTTAAAATGTTACACGGAAGTTGTTAACGCGACGAGTACCCTGGGACCGAGCGCTCGCTACGTGCGCCGGCGAATGTGCCGGCGACGCATTCTCCGGGGAACTACGGCGATTCTAAAGGTCGTTCATTAGTGTCTAAGGACACACATGCTCCACGCGGCTCGATCTCTGTCGTCGCCTCTTCAGAAAAAGGTAGAGAAAGTCGTACGCCGGGGATTTGCCGAGTCTCTAAAAGCTCCTCTCTTTCCCGCCGTGCTCTCTCTCTCTCTCTCTCTCTCTCTTTTTCTTTCTGTCCCGCGTGCTTGCTTTTTAGCCTCGTCCCCCGTTTTTCAGCCACCGGAGCGACACCTGTCCGATTCGAACCCCGAGTCGGTATAACGAAAAACGAATGCGATCGACAGGAGAAACCTGTTCAATCGATGTAGTTAGCGCGTTTTAGCCTCCTACAATCGATGCGGCAATATTAATGACGGTCTAGCCTGAATGTCCCGAGGTTTATTATCGATCAAAGTTTGTATCCACCTGGGGGGGACAAACTGGTTTTCAATTTACTCTATTGAGCTTTAAACTAATAAACATGATGATAACTAAGAATCGATTGTTTATAATGTAACATGTTTATTTATATATAGAAAACTCTTTCCTCAACGATATTTGTTATCGCTGATGATTGTTCAATTAACTTGTGCGATTAGATTGTATCTTAACGATTAAGAGACAATAATAATTATCAATTTTGAGATTGATTACATTGTTAAACTCGTAGTGTTAAATTATACTCAATTTGAGTCATTTTTAACTATTCTATAGGTCGCACACTGCTCCTACTCAATATTTCATTAATTTTGACTAAAAGAAAGGTAAAATTTTAACTAACATGAAAATCAAATTAGATAAATTAACAACATATTGAGTAAGGCTTACTCAATATGTCGTTAATTTTATCTTATTGTTTTAGTCCAATTAACCGAATATTGAACAGGAGCAGTGGAAACTCATAGGAGTTTATTTAAATTATTGTATTTTATTCTAAATTTAAATTATTTACCATTATTAATATCAAATTGAATTCGAAATTATGCCCAATCTTCAGTTCTGCTACGAATACAGTTTTGAACGAATGAATGTGTTGGTGCTAAATTGACATTCTTCAAACATTCCAAGATTATTACGAGAAAGAGGATAGTCAGGCGATCACGAAGCGATTTCGTGGCACGTTTCGGAAAGGAATGGATGAGCATCAGGTATCAGGAAGCGCGCGAATTCTCAAAGACAATGAGGGACGTCTCATTAATATTCTCGGCCGCGTGTCGCATCTCCGTCTCTTTTTCTCTCCTGTTCCGTCTCTTCATCCTCTTTCTTCTCTCTCTCTTTCTCTCTCTCTCTCTTTTTCTCTCTTTCGCTCTTATTCACCCCGTGTTCCCGCGACGAGACGGAGCTTTCGCCTCGCGGCGGCTCGTGTGCCAGATTGCAATCGCAACGGCTTCGTTAATTACCGGATTCTGCGTCCTCGCGCGACGTCTGCCGCGCCCTCGACCGCACCGCCGCGCCGCACGTAAGATTTGCACGCGAACATACCCTCGAGACGGTCGTGACGATCGTCCACCGGTACTGCCCACTCATGCCCGGACGATCTCGGGACCCGCGATGTCGTGCCGGACTTATTCCTTAACCCTTGACACCGTTCCTTCCATTCAGAGGCATTTTTCCGAGCGGTCCTCGCGCGCCACGATCGCGCGCCGTGAATAGATACGTGCTTCGTGCTTAGAAGTCTCGCCGGAGGCGCACAGCACGTCGACACTGAGGGGAATCGCTCGCATCATGACGAGCGTATTTTTACGCTCGCGAGGAAGTTTCGAGAAGAGTTGATAATGTTGTTCGATGCTATAATGATGAATGCGTTAACGATGATTCAAGAACTAATTGCGCGTATATTGGCTTTATATAAGTACGTGAATAAATTAATAGCAAGCGAGGTTGTTATTAATGGTCATTAACACAGAGTATTATTAGCAGATTAATTAGAATAATGAGAGAAACGATTATGATGAAATTTACGTTAAGCACTTTTTACACAGTTAGTCGGAAGGACTGTGCAATGAGAAGAGAAATTATTGTAAAAAGATTATCTCTTTTTTATCGTCATCATATTCACAGATGTAGATGTTTAATATTAGATGGCACTGTAAATTGCAAGCGTATCCCTTATCTTAGTACAATTAGGGAGGATCTTATTTTTTTTTTCGGAACTTGATGATTTTGAAATTGAAGACAAGTCGCTAAATAAGGTCTCCTAGAGATTCCCTTCCGGAATAGCATTTGGCGTGGCTGCACCGTCGCGGAATTTCAAACGTCTGTTTTGCATTCAACTGCGATCCTTCTCCGCTGGTCCGGCGCGCAACCATTACGTCGGAGATCGCTGACTGGGAAATTTATACTTAACCATTCAGCCCGCGGTGACGGCAATATCGTTTCGAATGGGCCATTGCTCTCGGTTTTCCTACCTCGCCGAGTTATCCGCGAGGCTGCCTCCACGTCTTTCTCAATGCCGACGTTAAGCACGGCTCATTCCTCTTATCGTCCCTTTTGTCGACAGAGTCGGATTAAGCGTGACAATCTCTCTCTCTCTCTCTCTCTCTCTCTCTCTCTCTCTCTCTCTCTCTCTCTCTTTCCCTTCCCCCTTCTTTCTCTCTTTTTCCCTCTCTCTCTTACTCAAACTCTGAATTCAGGTATACATTGATCGTCAAAGTGAGAAATGATAACTCTGTTTTATTTATTTTACTTTGCAGCATTATGAGCTTGCGATAAGTATTCCGCTGTATACCAAGTGATTAATTTGATTTTTTGCATTTTCATTACGTTTATCAAAACTATAGAATTTTTTTTACATTCAGTTCAAAATTCTGAATTACTTGGATTTGATTCTGGCTATTCAATAGTTGCTGAAAATAGTTCCGCGAAAGTAGTTTTAGTGCGAATTATAGTTGTCTATGTTTCTACGGTGACTTTCGTACGTCATTTTCAGCACTTCGGATCGATCCGGGCTTCCGGAACTTTAAACAAATTTAATTTCCGCGATAAGTAAATTCAACGTCAAGGTATCTTGTCGGAAAATATATAAAGATAAAAGTGGGTCATTTGTATGCAGCTCAAACTTTCAAACGTTTATGTCGTCTCGTATGAACGTGTTTCCAAAAAAAGTCGTCATAAGGGCGGACATTCATCGATCATTTACGAAACCGTTGTTAAAATTCCGATAATAAGCGGTCCCCGCCGGTCACCCGCTTCTTTCGGCCGGTTTCTCGTTGGTTCTTTGGCGCACATTTTCTTGCGTCACGAACGAATTACCTCGCTTGCCGCTTTGTTCCAACGTTGACTTTTTCCGCGGTCGCTGCACCTACGAATCGCATGCCATGTACCAAGTAGATGGGTCAACGGCAGCCGGAGGACGCACATTATCGCGGGCCAGATTATCCTTTTTGAGATTCTTCTCGCAGAGCAGACCTGTCTCTCACACGGCCACGATAATAAATGTCTTTCTCTTCCCATTCGATCGGCGGGGGATAAGGGAAGAAGAGTGCGTCGGTCCTATATACGGTCCCTAAACTTGCTACGGACCGGTACCACGTAGACGGATAATTGAACATACATCAAAGCGAAAGAAGCCTTCGCGATGCCAGGAACGACAGGATGAAGAAAGATAGCTGGCCCCGTCGACTTATCTGAAAGGAGAGGGAGGCGGTCCAGACCTCCCCCAGTGAGATAGAAAGGGAGACAAAGATCATTTCGTACTGGTTAAAGCGTAGGAAGGGAGAGAGATGGTAGAGGAGAAAGAACGAGAGAGGAGAGACGAAACGGAGAGGGAGAGAGAGGTTGCCGCGCAGCAGGAGGACATAAATTCAGTAAACGCCGTCATTAGGGCCAATCCGAAATACCGGGCGTCTATTAAACATGGAACTAAGATAATTATCTGTACTGGTTTATCCCCAACCCGCACCCGCGAATTGCCCTAAGGACAGTTCGACGGATGAGAGAAAGGGACGGAGGGAGGACAAGAAAGAAGAAGAAGAGAGAGAAAGAGAATGCGCTTCCAGGGTCTACATTGTTGAGCTTCTTGTGGCATCTCGCGGTCTCTCTCGAATGCGCTTCTTTTCTTCTTCTTGTTTCAACTTATTCGCTCTCTCCTCGCCCTCGACCTTCCTTCGGTTTCTCTCCCGCGATGGACCGATCTTGGTGACCGTGGAATCCCGACACAGCTGTAAGAGAACAGAATCAGTGGGGAAAGAGTGGCCGAGCAAAAAGCGCTAAACTACATTTTTAGCCGGGCGTTACATTTGTCGAATACCGGCAGAGCCGAATCCTGCTCCCAGAGAGCTATTAGGAATGTCGCGTATCTTATTCCAGAACGAACATTTATAACCGCCAAATAGTTATGTTATCTCACATACAGTTGATATAGTCAACTATTTAATTTTTTCTTGTCGACGAGAATAATGAATTTATTATATTTTTCTTATGAATTTGTTCTAGAAAAATAATTTAAAAATTAATGAAAGCTGTTTTTGAAAATCGTTTCGTACTTTCGTACTTTTACAATTCTTAGAATGTTTTAAAAAATAAATAAAATGACATGTTCAGGTGTAATTTTAATATTTATAACTATTAATGTCTCTCTTTTGTATTGTAATTCAGCAAAATGGCCAAGTAAAACAAAGTCAATGTTATTTTTTGATGATTCTATTACATCAATAAATTTATTAAGTGACATTGTATCGGTGCACATCATGAGAGTTTTGATACATTAATTATGAATTCGTACATTATGCTACTGCATGCTGTTTGAATTATCGCATTGCACGGCGTATTGCATAATTGAAATTATGGCTTCTGTCTAATGCGTTATGTAATTACTGATGCGTGATGTTCAATATCAAGCAATTTAGTTTGGATGCGTGAAAATTTAATTATGCATCAACATTTAACTTGGGGGCATTACATTTTTTTTTAAATTGCGTATTGTAACAATATTCATTTGCACAGAATAATATTCACTTTTATCAAATAATTACGTACTTTACAGTATTGTCATATTATGAATAATAATATTCGCTTTTGTTATCTTTTCCATTCGCTTATTATAATTTTGAATCTCTTGGAAAAATATAACTCGTGAAAATTGTGTTGTTTTTCAACGTCGATAATGAATTCGTGCCGTCAAGAATATATTTATCAGTTTGAAACAATTCCAAGAGAGAAAAGAGAGAGAGAGAGAGAGAGAGAGAGAGAGAGAGAGAGAGAGAGAGAGAGAGAGAGAGAGAGAGATTTATGCGCATTTGACTGCATTGAAACATTATCATCGAATTCAGCCAACCTTTTTATCCGATTCTTTACTCGATATGATTTCATGCTTATATTATATATCCATTACCACGCTCTGCCAGAGCTTGACAATTATGATTTTTTGAATATTTATTTATTATTAATCCTTTTTGCATATTCAATTGTTCTTAATACGAGAAAAAATTAGCTTTGTCATGAATTACTTCTCTGCATAGTTATATTTTGCATCGATTTGCATTCGAAAAAATCCAGATCCCTTTTGCGCGGTAGAAATGCTTTTATGCGACGATCTACTTTAGTGGCTTTGATGTAAAAGTTAATTAAAGCGATATTCGGCCGAAACGAGATTGGTCGGCCGGCGCAACTGGCACAGAGTCACGCGTTAATCCGTGTCGTGTCATGTAATAAAGAAGGGCGCAATTGCGAAGCTGTTTCACTTTATCTTAGCAAGGTTATCCACACGATCGTGAGAAATAATTAAGAAACATCTCTGCGGCGCGCCTTTAATTTTCGGAGATTTTGTCGCGTACCAAGCTGTGAAAGTTCCGGCTATTTATTTCCGGAGTTTTCCAAGTGGGCGTCGCAGCCGCGCGTGTATATATATATATATATATATATATATATATATATATGCTACGTAGAAAAGTTGGAATTTGATGCTCGCGCACGTAATGAAAAAGTTCAAGCCGAGTTAACGATATCGTATATCGTGTTAATGTCACCTGGGAAATCTTAGAATCGGTATCAAGCGTCGTCTGCGTCCCCAGCGAATAGCGTGAATTTTACGCATCGGTGAATGCCTTTGATATAATAAAGTAAAAAAAAAAAACACTAATAATGCGTGCACAACGTTGCATACCTATATATCAAATATATATAGTTAATAATACTCTCTTAAAGTCAATCAGTGAAATCAGCGATTATACAGTGATTGTCAGTGATAAATATAGCACTGAAATTTTTCAGTGCTATACTTATCACTGACAATTAGCGTATAATCGCTGATTTCATTGATTGACTTTAAGAGATTTCATTGATTGACGTCAATAATGAATTTATGCCGTCAAGAATATATTTATCAGTTTGAAACAATTCGAAGAGAGAGAAAAAAGTGAGAAAGACATTTATGCGTATTTGACTGCATTATCAGTATAATTTCAGAAAAATTTCAGTGCTATACTTATCACTGACAATCACTGTACAATCGCTGATTGACAGTGAGTTTCATCGAAGTTTCACTGATTCACTTTTAGAGAGTATATAACAATATATGATAAATATATAATTCATATATATGTATTTATTCATGTATATATATATTTTTTTTATTTAATTATGATGTAATTGCTGTAGCTTTATTTATTTATTTCAAAAATTTTGTTACATTCGGACTGTACGTATGTTAAAACCATGTTTTGTCAGTAAGATAATATAATATTATCTTAAAAATTTTAATCCTTTTATAATAACAATTTTTATTCTACACTTTAATTTCTTCAGTAGTAAATAGAGATTTCATAAGACAAAATATATAAACGTTGAAAAGCTATTATTGGTCTTGCAAAAATACACACGTTCGTGATATCAATGTCGAGTCCACTTCGTAACGTTTCATACTGAAATCGTTCGTTCGAAATAAAGGCGTGGCTACCCATTCGAATGTAGCCCGGGTCGAGATCCTGGATTGTCGACGTGATTGTTGCAAGGAGTTCAGGTGGCTCGTTTCACTTCGTAGGACAAGTCTTCGGGGGCCTCTTTCGATAAACGACAAAATGGAGGATAGGGGCAAGGAAGTCGTATATGTTTTTTCGCTTATTGGACGAAAACAAATAAGGGAAAACTCATCATCCGGTCTCATTCAACACCGCCAATAAAAGAAGCTGAACGAAATAAGGAAGCGTGATTGTGCCTCTTCCTCCTGTTTCATCTTCGATCGCGGTAGCTAAACCTTTATCCTCAACCTTTACTCCATCTCACTTTTCGAATTTCAACAAGCTCTCTTTCTTTCCGTTCTTGGATTTGATATTGGACTGTTATTTTGATTTTTTTTTCAATGTATGTCTTCCACATCCCTTTTTCTCCGCTTTTAAATTGGATGTAGCTAGAAAAATAAAAAATATTTGGAATTATGATGTAGAAATATCTTCGTTTAATTAAAATAATTATTTGAATTTTTATATATCAATTATAGTATAAAAACATTTTTTTTACATTTTTTTTACATTTTATTATGTCAGTTCGATATTACTATTTTTTTTTACATTTTATTATGTCAGTTCGATATTACTATTTTCCTTCATTTTTACTCATAAAAAATAATTTTGATAATTAAAAAATTGTTATTTGCATCTTTTCTGATAGAACTATGCAAACCTAAGATTATTAGAAATGCTAGTTTTTTAATAAAATAATAGTTTTCCGACTTGTTATTCTTTTGAATACATTTTGAAAACCTATTGATGGTTGTCTCTATACAAACTATGGGTTTTCGTGGAATGTCGTGTTCTACCCAGAAACTCTCTTGTGACGAGCACAACGGAGAGCTTTGGGCGGTTTTGATCTTAAAAGCATGACGCAAAGGGTAGTATTCGGATAGGTCGTCTCGAGAGGTACTCCGTACAACATAAAATCGACCCTTGTACGTTTAAGAATGGGCTGAGCATTGTTGCTTTTTGCAGAGCCTTCCACAGGACATTTCACCATCTTTTTCTCGTTTGAATTTACAATCATTTGTATATTTACGTTTATAGTTTCTAATACGTTTAAAAAAAGTTATAGAGAGATTAATATTTTAAACGATGAGAAAAGTGAAAAAATTTGATGTTTTTAAAATTTATCAAGTTCTAATTACTCTCAATGTTTAATAAATCTCTATTTTCATCACAAATGTATTTACGGTAATTAATTTATTATTAATTCTTTTCAATTTGTTATGATTTATGAATAATGAAATTATGTGATTGTAATAAGAAAAAAAATTAAATTGTGACTTTTTTTGCTAGTACATGTGAAACAAGCTAGTACATATGAAAAGCACGTAACTATAATTAAAAATTTGAATTTACAGTTTAAAATTTGTATTTAACTTAAAAAAAAGACAAACAAAAACAATGCTAATAAAAGGCGATTAAAAGTGCAGAATAGTACATGAATTTATATGATATAATGCATAAAATTGGGAACAAATTAATGTATTTTTATTAGTTTTATTTTATGATCTCGTAATTACTAATAATTTCATATTCAAATTAAAAAATGAAATTCAATAATTCGCTAATATAGGTTGCGAATAATATCGTAATAAAAATGCAAATTCGAGTGCAGTGCTGGTCTTGATGCGTACGTAAAAGGTGATGCTGTGATTAGCACCAGCTGAAGCTCTTTCCCTCAAGTGGTTTTCCACATCCGACGATCCTGTCTCTTGAAACTCGCTTAGAATTCACCCTCGTACCGCTTTCCGCGAGAACTTTGGCACCCTCGTGAAAACACACTTACGGTTGAATACGTCTTATCGTCATTACGTGGATCAATTCTTGTACCGCGTATCTCTCAGAAGCTTCGTTTAATAATATATAAAGTTTTTTTTCGGTTTCCAATCGAATGTTTTGCGTTAAACATCCTTATGCGATAGATTTTTATACTATTTGACAGATAATAATCTAAAGCAAAAAAAATTATTTTTAAAAGCAAAAGATAGCAAATATTAGCAAATAATTCTCATGCCTTACTGGTTACGTTCTGATAATTCGGAGATAACTTAATATCTCTACCTGTGTATATTACCTGTATACTACCTGTGTAAGCTATCTGAGCTAAATTATCAGAATGTAATCAATAAGACATGAAAGTTATTTGCTAATTTTTTGCTTTTAAAAATAATTTTTTTGCTTTACTTTTTAAAAAGTTACTTAATATTGGGCTATCGCCTATCATAACTTTTTAAACACAAAAACAAAAAATTATTTTTTAAAGCAAAAATAGCAAAAAATTAGCAAATAATTCATTCTTATTGGTTACGTTGTGATAATGATAATTGGGCAGATAGCTTAATATTCCTCTGTATATATGGTGTGAAATTGCGCGAGATTATTCGTTATTAAACGAGTACTTACTTACTACTTGATGCTCGTAAAATTATGATAAATTCATGGATTAACCAAATTGGATTTCTAAAATAGCATAAAATTTGCTCGAATCTGAATGAAGGAGAAGTAAGGAAAGTAGTCAGTGGATTTTATCGACTAGCTTGAACACATCTAGTAGTAGGGGACGCGTAATTGAATCGCATAATTGAACGTGACTGCGAGTCGTATTAAAGAGATTAGAGTAAGAAAAACGTATGTTCGTTTACTTCGTGGATACGCAAAGATTTATTCTGATCTTTCTCGGCTATTAAAACAGCTTTTATCGAAGTATAGATAAGTAGTTGGTAAACATCAATTAACGTTATGCGAATTAATTTATTCTTATTACGAGTATCAATGATACTTTTTTTTAACTTATTCTACAAGCGTTGAAAAATGCTTATATGAACAATATTAATGTGCGAATTTGCATTGAATTTTATATACCTATATTATATTGATGTATTATTATTTATATTTCATATTTATCTTTATTTTGAATTTTTAACCTTTAATATTTAATCTTTTAAAATTTAATAGAAATTTTATATTTGGGACTGTAAGAAATATTATTTTCGTACATACAGAAATTAAAATATACTCACTGCATTTCAAATAAAAAAATTTTAAAGTTTATACGTTAGATTAAATATCTATAATTACTAAGAAATAAATGTCAGCGTTGTGGTTGCTCGTTACGATAAAAAATAAAAAAAGGTCAAATAAATATTCTGCGCTTTATATGGTTTCCGTAAACATTTGCCTCGGTTGACGAACAGGTGACAGGCTTTCTATCTCATCGCAGTTTCGCGAAGGCATGACTATCGCAATTGCGAGCGTGTTTTTACATAGTAACCCAGTGGTAGCCCGCCAGAAACAATTTACGATAAACCGTATTAGTGTTCGGCGGCTCACAAAGCCGATCGACGGTTACCATTCACCGCAGAATCTTGTTAAGCGCTTTAAAGTTGCGCTACGCTTTCCCGCGTCCGACATTGTCCCCTTTCGTCGATTAATGGAATGCGTAAAGCTACGTGACAGCCGTGGGTTTACGTTGTCGCGGTCGACTATGCTTACATAGAGGCGAAAACAACGATCTAAATTCAGTAAAATCGTTCGGTACGATCGTTGATCCAGTCGCAAAACACCGTTGAATCTCGATAATTACTTCTGATACGATTTGAAAAAAATAGCTTCGAATTTATTTTTTATTTTTAAACTTATTTCATATTGCTCGTGCTAATAGTCTGTTTTATTTTTGAATGTTCAAGAATGGTCTTAAATTGTTCAAAATTGGTCACAAATTGGTCAAAAAATTCTGGATATTTTGAGAAGATTTCTTCTTTTTTAAGCATGAAGTTTGTAACTCTGTCTGAAATAGCGACATGATATTCTCGGGAGCTCCTGAAATAAAATACTAACTTTGTGCGAGTTAACTAATTTGTTTCATCATTCTACTTTTTCGTGGTTTTATGTGATATTGTATATATTGTAGTTTAATGCGCAATCGACATCCAAGCACTACAATAATCACGAAATTGTTTCACGGAAGCGCTTTATCAAATGCCTAATGGGGAAAACAATTTGAGATCATAAGGAATGATTAATGAGAGAGTCTGCTTCGTGAAATTAATTTGACGAGAATAATCGGCTTAATCTTGATTTATACTGACATTTCCGGGTTGGTGGATATTTTCGGAATACGAAGGGGTGGAGCCGCGGTATAAACAGGTAATGTAAATGCTAGGCGGAAAGACGACGTGTGATCGAAGGAAGCGCCATACCGGCATTGGAGACACGTGATGTAGATATCCTCAGTAATTGGCCGATAGGTACTCGCGGATTATGCACTTACGTAGGATTTCCCGGGTACTACGGGGATACGGACGCACGATCGATCGAAATACTGTCGGTATCGATAAGTCTGTTTACGCCCAGACTCTATCTCACGTTGTTGCCTTACTCGTTCCCGGCTCGTTAACGTGCGCGAACCGCTTTGGTGCTTGGTTACGTAATTAAAGTGTCGGCGAGCCCATGGATCAGATACCTTCGATATTAGACTTTAATTTTCCTCACTAGTCCACTTCGTACGTTCACTTCTTAATTACACTTCTTAAAATTAATTTTCTCTTTACTAGATTTCGAGAGGAATTGAGATGTACTCTCTAAAAATGAAATTTGACTGATTTTATCAGTGAATTCATTTTTCACTGATAAACAGGGATTATTGTCACGCGTGACGCTGCGCGCGCCACGTGCAGTACGATTGAGCACCACTATAATTCTACTGCATCAATTAGTGAAAACTAAAATTCACAAAATAATTCAGCGACTAGCCACTAATTACCAATAGTAGACTTATCATTATTTAATATAGCTACACTGATTCATTTTTAGAGAGTACCTACTTATAGATACAGAAAATGTTTTTTTCAAACATTATATAATGTATATTATGGTGCTTTTGCGTCATATTGATTTTATATGTTTACAAGAATTAACCTTTGCGTTTGGTATTCCTCGAAAAGATATTATTCCGGTTGCTAAGTTGGAACTTTTTAAATCGAAAATTCAACTAAAAATACATGTATTTGTTGACCTCACGTGCAACGAACGGAGTGCCCATAGCCGATTAGAGCGTGACAAATTGTGCCACGCTAAAATGCCGCCTTACAGCATGACACCTCTCGTTTCCAATTTCAACGCTCGAGTACGTGCGCGTACACGTGTTGCTTTCACATATGGAAGACTGTGTGAGAGCAATTGTGGACAACCCTCGCGCTAATCCCTTTCATTGGTCGTGTGCCACGCGCAGGACATGTACGGGGATATACGTAAGAGATTAGGTCCTGTAAGTCTGTGTACATTAGCATGTGTATGCACAACGTGGAGCATTCGAGCGATCCACGTGCCGTACGATTCGTGTGTACGGTCACATGTGTGAACGTTGTTTCACTCTTTTTGCGTTGGCACTTTTGATCCGAACTTAATACGATAATAATATGGAATATAATCCTTTGATACATACTCATATTTACATCCGTATATTATGTGTATACAATGTATGTTAAAAAAAGACATACATAGGTTGCTTCAAATATGTATGTAACATATGTACATAGATTAATTAATTTTAATTAAAAATATATAGCTAGATTCGAATCTCGCAGATATACGCAATCGCAGAGGTATCTATGCTAATTTCCTTTGCCACGTTATGCCCGCTTTTATAGACACCGTGACACGACGTATATAGAATTCTGACTCACAGCGGTCGTGTATGAGAGATCGTGAATACGGGTTATGCTAATCCCGTCCGGTGGCGTGCGTGCTTTCAGGGATGCATCATTTGCGCAAAAGTATGCTTCCGAGCTATATACATATACAGATGCATATCCATACATATACATGATATGTTCCGTACAAGTTTTATTTACTTATGTCATGTATCCAAATTGTGACGTGAATCATGCTCATCCACGTATCCTGATCTTAAATATTTTTTATCGTGAAAAATAGATCGGTTATAAAATTAAACATATCGTATGGCATAAAATATCAATTTTCTCATCGATCCATCTTTTTTTATTATTGCATTGTGCAAAAATAGCAGTCTAAATCTCTTATATTATACGATCAAAGTTTTTGCTGTTGTCAAATCCATTAGAACTGTATTCATTCAGTAGTAAGATTTCATCGTAATCTCGGCGATAACATTCATTGCTATGAATAAGCGAAATCCGTACTTTGGAGCAGTTTCGCGAGATCGCGAATTCTTATGGACGTTGCGACCTGATATCGCGCGGTTATCTTTGTCGTGAAACGAGCTTGCACAGAGGCGTGTTCCGCGAGCTCGGCCCGATAACTTTCAGGCTCTCGTCCCTCGGCATCGCGAGAATCGCTCGCGCACGCTGATACGAGATCAGAGATAACAAGCGTTTACACGGAAGAGGATTTGAACTTCGGGGCAAAGCGAGTGGCTCTCGTTTCAACCCTTCTAGACCGCTTTCGTCCACCCTTCCCCTCCTCGATTGCGCCATCCAACAGCAACAACAAGAGCAGCAGCATTGATGGCGGCGGAACCCTCATTCCGCATTGCTCTAACACAACTTGCGGCTAGTAATTAGAGTAACAATGCAGAGCGCTCCTTGTAACCGCAAACTCCGCCGTTGGCGTGTTATGCAATTATTATAACTCAGGAGAGCGAAGGGCTTTATAACGATTGAAACTGCGCATCCGCACGCTGCACGAGCGTACGCTTCGTGTAACTAAAGCTGCTTCGACAGTGTGCTACGGCAAAGTTTTCGAGCATATCCTTTTCCGCTATCTCTGCTTTTTTTCTATATTCTTGTCAACGCAACATTTTTAATTCAAACAAAATTTTAGAGAAATTTCGTATTTTTCTTTTTAAACAAAAAAGTTTTAACATGATAAAAAATTTAATAGATAGTTGATGATTCTCAAATATTCTAAATGTCAACTTTTAATATTTAATTATTAATTATTATTAATAACTGTAATAATAATTATTAAATACAATATTAATTAACTAATAATATTTAACTTTTAATATTTAAATATTAGAAACTGTTCTCATTTCTTAGAATAATATTTATAAATGAAATATTGCTACCATCAAGTCTATACAAAATGTAATAATAATAAAGTAGAAGCGNCGAAAGGCAATTTCGGTTACGAGATTCAGTTGAAATGCGAATTTAACGCTTCGGGAAGAAACTGTCACATAAATCCCGTGAAAGACTTTACACCGAATACACCAAGTTCCACGTGCGTCCATAAAGCTTAAGATCGTCGTTCTCTCCTGAAATCTTCGATGAAATTTCGACGGATTTATCGTGGCAGTCTTGAAAATGCGACAGATCTAATCCATGTTCCCGGTGTATTTTCGTCGAACACTTGTCGATATCGAAAAAGACGGATGAAATATCTCTTCCTAGATCACCCGAGACGTAGGCTTATGTAGCCAAGTGCTCCAACACAATGGCAACGTGATTCTGATTCCTGATCGAAGAAGGACTGGCGGCAGTGGTGGAGAATGACACAGGAAAAAAGTTAAGTCAACTAATGCGAGAGAACGGCGGTGTAAACCGTCAATCCGGCAGCTTCGGCAACAAGCGTCTCCACTTCCCTGTCAATCAAGATAAGCCTCTTTTCGAGGGCTTAAGATCATGACCGTAGACCTGTCGGACAAATGAGAAGAATACACCAGAATATCATCTAAATATTCCATTTCAACTGGAGGACATCTATATATTAATAATATACGTAATAAAAAAATAATTAGTTTACACGAAGCAAAGTTTAATATGCCAAGAAACGTCAGAATTAATTTTAGAATTCTATTCATATTGCAATGTTATATCATATGCATATATATATAAATATTATACATGTATATGTGCGTAATTGTTGCTTTTGCAATAATTGTAATGGATAGTGCAATACCATAGAATGTATAGCATCTTGGAGAAAGGGATGGCTTTACGAAAGAAAATGATAAAAGCGTGATGGAGATAAAAGTGCTATTAGTCGTCTACAGACGTTGACAAACAGCTGTGGAAATCAGTCTGTCTCCATAATGAGACGTAAAAGCATTTAAAAATAATTGGTGAGAGACGGCAATCACAGTGAAGAGAAGACGAGAAAAAGATGCGTCGTTTTAATGGGGAAACTCTTTAAATCGAACGCTTGAACGCCGCGTCTCACTCGCTGAACTCACGTCGGCGTCCTTTGAGTAATTATCGACTCGTTGGGACAAGGTGTCGATGATGGGCGTAATTAATGTCCCGTCTTTCCCGCGTCTCTTTAACACGATCATCGTTAACTAGCGTGAAGTATAATGAACCTTAAGACGAACGCTAGATATATTGCGAGCCGCAAAACGTAATCCCGTTATCGCACAACGATTGGTTCGACAGCCCTGGTAAGTCTTGTCGATCAAAACGACGATTTTCGCCGAGCAAAACATTAAGTTCCTTCGGCTATAATTTACCGTAGGCGGTTCGTCCCAGCGTTCAATCTCCGGAAAATCTCAGTCCTTCGTCGAGATCCATGCCTTCTCACGAGTCCGTCAGTTTGTATTTTTGCCTTTGCGAAACCCGGGCTCGGTTTGAAGAGAAATGTAGGTTGTAGAGAAACGATTGCGAGGATATTACATCATTGTTACAGCAGCTTTCCTTTCGCTGACTCGGCAGCTGTTTTCTTTGCCGTATCGGACTCAAGGGTTTCGTTTATGAACCCAATTCTTCTGACTTGAGTCGCTGGCGACTTGTGGATTATTTCGCTGATGCGTCATTTCGAACATACAAAGTGACTAAACAAGATTTTACCAAGCTGCAGTTTTACAAAGGAGATTTTTTTTTCACGCCAAGCTATGCAATTTAGATTTTTACTGATTATTTTCTTATTAATATCTATTGTATGCAAATATTATAAAAATTGTGAGTAACTTTATAGAAAAATAATTAAACTTTTCTTAAATGAATTCACAATAAATGTATCATTAAAATCTATTTAATACACACGTTTTCCGTTCATTACTCTTTATAAATGATCACTTTGCTAAATGAACTGTAATTTAAGCATTAAATGTAAATTTTATTTAAACAGTAAATTTTACTTAAACTGCACATGCACAATTATTAGAGTAAAAGAAAACGTTGATTCAATTATATGAAATATATTGAAGTGAATAAACTACGGACAATTATGATGGTCAAGATACAACCAGGCCGCGTTTTCCTCGCAATTAGTAACAATCTTCCGATCTGAGCCTGTCATTATCCAAACCCTGTCGTTAATTCGAGAGGGCCTGATAGTAGTAAAGCCGCCTTCAAGGCGGATCGATAATGTTTGCTTGAAATTATATCGGCGCATGAGATCGATATTAACAAGATTCTTCCAGTATGCTAATTGTGAGAACATTATAATTATCCTTTTAACTTGATATATTTTTTCCGATTTCAGTCTTTCTGACATTGAATATTTCGAAAAAATCCGTTTTGGCATGAAATCTCCCGGCGATTTCATTGCTGTTTCGTTCCATATTTTTTTTTTCTTTAGATCAAGATATATTAATTAGTTTGGTTTTTTTTTTACTCAACTCACTAACTCAAGAGATAATTTGTTCGAAAGAATTCAGCTTGATAGAATATTATGATTATACGTTTAATGGCTTTTTTATTGTGTCCATAATTATTATTTTCTACTACAATTGCCACATTTGCGTGTCCTCCAAATCGACATTACCTAAATAGATGAAATGATGGACAGAGTTTCATATCTCTCTTCGACGTTTACACTCTAATGTCAGCTGAATAATAGAGCGCGATTATAACGGAGAGAAACGCCACGTACGGTATCGCTGTTATCGTGCATCGTTGACGGGAACTTCACTCGAGCACACCTGATGAAAGTTAGAGTTGTCTGTTATTAACGACTGAGACGGATGCGAGAGTGCTGTCTAGCTAGGAAGCGTTATCGCGGAAGAAAATGTGCCCCCGTGGGATAATCGATTCCCAGAAGGACATATCGTGGATCATTCACGTCGCGACCGATAAACCCGTGTTCTAGCTTTTCCGGCGGGAACTAAAGGGGGGGGGGGGAGCGGGTGCGAGGAGGGAAAGGTGGAGCACCGATAACGTTACGGTGAATCGACATTTAACGCGAGTGGATCGCAAGGACGAAACGGTAGCGAGATAAGGCGAGCACGTAAATGGCTGGTGGCGGCGTTGGAACGGATAAAAGGTTCGATCAGCGCGCTCTCCGCTTTCCCGCCATACACTGGATTATCCGCGAGGTTTTGCGAGATTACGAGGGGAGCACTTGGCCGTCGAAGATCAGCCCCGGCGGTCATGCACTTGCCTCGCTTTCTCTATCCTCTCGTTCTCCAGGACTTTCCTCAATTGTCGACTCTCATGAATCCATCTACAAAATGGTGCCGACTTATCGACGTCGACCTGTCGACAAACGTCTGTCGCTTTCTCGCGAACTCTGCTAGGAAATCGTTTCTTATTTTAAGAACCTCGGAGAAATCTGGGAATTACAGGATTTCCTGAATCATTCCGTCTCGTTAAAATGCGATGATTTAGAGTTGGCAGCATTCTGACTCTGCAATTAAGGACAACAATTTTTCTCCGTGGAACATTTTAAATTGAAGAGCGCTCGCTGATCTTGCAACATAATATACCGGTCTAGCTGCATTGCTCTTTGCAGCTTTGCTTCGCGAAGAAAGATGGATAACATTGAAATCGGACACTGCTGTCCGTTCGTAATACTCACCTCTCTCGTCAAACTGTAACGGCTGTTCGAGGACTCTCTATTTCGCGTAATCTCCTGTCGTACGACGGAAAGATAAGACAGCAACGAAAGGCTAGAATGGCTACGAGATGGGACGATGTCGAAACGATATTTCACTCAGGATCCGCCACGTGGGAGCGGGCAGATCGCAAATTTAATATTGCCTTGTTATGCGGACCACGAACAGCCGTCGTGTCCCCGTGGAAAGAAATCAGACGTGCCGACGCAATCAAAGTGGAAATGTCGTGTCCCTGAATAGCGTTCTCGCACGAAAATTAATCCCTTAAAATGAATCGCGCCATCGTCGTACATTCTCCCACGAGAGTGACGTCTACGGTTAGATTGTCGTGCAACTGATACCGCAGAGAGACCAGAGATACTTTCCGGATGTGACGGCGTTGAGGTGTCTTACGGAAGTGACAGCGAGAAGATCGCACCGGAGACAATCGAAAATCCGACGTTTTAAAAGCACTTTGCAGACGGGAAGTGCTCCTTGTAATATTTGTTCCGTTCCGAAATTTGTCATTAAGAATTGGACAAAGCTTTATTTAGCTATGAGTCAATTTAATATTTAGATGTCACATAACGTCGAAAACAATAACGATTAAAATCCAATAATACTTATATGGTTACATTTCACATAATTATAAAATTTAAATGAATTAAGTAAATGAATAAAGTAAAATCAAATATATAATAAATGATATCGAGGACAGTATATCACAAGATAATTAAAACCTTTTTAAAATATACATTCGAATCTTTTATAAATACTTTGAATCAGAGCTCATAAGAGCGTCTAAACTGGAACTCAAACTTTAAAAAATATATGAGATGAATTGATGTGACTTGTCTCACACATACAGACACTATATTTCTTTATAATTAATAATGAAATCTGACAAAGCATAGAAAGAAAAACACTTAAAAAAAATGTAGCTATATACATTTTTTCATAAAATTTGGAAACTTAATTATTATGTAGAATTAATAATATACACATAAGTAACGTATTTTTCATTATTTTATAAAGATATTGGAGTAAAATAATTGGAAACTAAAAGAGATTTTATATGTATATTATTTCTAATTGAGAAATGAACATAAAATAACTTGTAAAGTATTTAATTTTGTATTTACTTTCAATACAATTTACTTCCAATAATATAATATATAATATAACGATATGAAAATAATTCACTTGTTTCAAAATACTTATAAGAGGTTTAGATATATCCCACAAAGTTTTGATTACATTGCGATACAACGTTATAAGTATTTTGCTGTACTTATTGAGTTCGATTGCAATACGCAGAAAGTTTCGATTACATTTAGATGCTATTATGTTCCCATAAAGTATTCATAAAGGGTACGATGTGCTATTACTTTATACCAATACTGTATGAAATTTATAATCAGATTCTTAATTGTTATCTATTTTAAAATAATTATTTTCATCAAGAATTTTTGCTAATAAAAATAAGTGCCTGAAATAAAGTTTACTGCGTTTAGTATATTTTATAAAAAAGTTTTTTAGTTATTAAAAATGTTTTATTTTTTATATTTGTGAAATATTTTTTACGTTTGCAATACAAAAAGTTTTCGGTTTTAAAGATTTACATTAAGTTTGTGAATTCTGAGAAAAAGTATAGATGATGAGAAAAATGATAAGAAATATTTTTCCTTTTGCTTTTTGATGGCATTTATATACTTTTGCGAGAATTACCGACAGCAGAAATCTGATGGTTAGTGAGAGGCATATTGGCGCAATAGGTTTACGAAATCGTTTCTTTACTAAGCGCGAAGGCAAATTCCTCTCACGGAATATGATAAAGTCTTGTGATAATAGACGAATTTTTACTTTTTCTTCTTAATTACAATAATCGTTACATCGCGGACGGTTTCGCACGCGATTTGTATCTGAGATGTCCGCTTCACGTGCCATGTAGTCGTTTCTCGATGTCATTGCTGCCACGCAATTCGCGGTCCAGGAAGGCAAAGTATATATGTATACGGTCAATCTAATCAGCCGTCTAAGGTGAAAATATAATCAGGTATAATTGGTAGACGGAAACAAGTGCTGGAAGATTTTCCCTCGCAAGTTCGAGCTTCCGAGTTAACGTCACGATTTTCGTGATTTGATAATCACGGTCGGTTGCGCGCTGCAGTGTGATTATGTCGCTAACAGCGGTTATAAATAACGTTTGCATTTGTAAAAATGATAATTGTTTTGTTTTTCATGTATAATGGTCATTCGTCATCTTTTCGCCATTCACGAGCAGCACGTAACTTGTCACGTAACTTAATTGTTCTTGTTATTAGCATACGTCAAAAGACACAGTAGTGTCAGGTATACATTGTACACATAGTTTATTATACATTATATATTTTTTCCGATTCTTTACGGTCGATCTTTTCTCTCGGAAACCAGGTGGAATACAAATACGCATCGCATACCGAAAACATTTAAAAATTTTACGTACTTTTTAATATTTAAACTGCATCTACAAAAGAAACAAATACACTATAAATTCCTATGGGTTGCCACTGCTTCTACTCAATACTCGGTTAATTTGACTAAAACAATGAGATAAAATTAGCGACATATTGAGTAAGCCTTACTCAATATGTTATTAATTTATCTAATTTCATTTCCATGTTAGTCAAAATTTTACCTTCTTTTTAGTCAAAATTAATGAAATATTGGAGCACATATATTTTGCCTTCCTGCGGACCGCGAAAGGAGCAATGGCGACCTATGGAATAGTTAAAAATGATTCAAATTGAGTATAATTTAAAACTACGAGTTTAACAGTGTATAACTTTCGAAAGATATCGTGTATTTCAAATTATTCGCGTGAAAACTGTACGCGATGTAACTTTCCGAGTCTCTTGCATGGATATCATTATTTTTCGTCGAAAACTTGTGCAAAAAATATCGTTCGAAGCCCGTCAATGACTTCATTCGTTGGTAGTCAGATTGTTCCGCGCTTGAATTCGATTCGGTACCGCACTCGCTCGACCGAGCGCCGTTACGCCACGTTAATTTCCGTTTCCGCGGAGTCGAAGTGGCAAAGTTTAAAGCGTAGGCTCGTTTAACAGTTCATTAGCCGCGCCGCATCTTTGACTCTGAATTATGCAAAAAGTAGAGCAAGCGCGAGGGATGCTTCGCTCTCTA
This sequence comes from Tetramorium alpestre, assembly GCA_021460005.1. Lineage (NCBI taxonomy): Eukaryota > Metazoa > Arthropoda > Insecta > Hymenoptera > Formicidae > Tetramorium > Tetramorium alpestre. The sequence goes on along the minus strand of JAJVSH010000021.1, from coordinate 469,799 downwards.
TTATCTCACTCTTCGGAAGCGCTCACGTTTTGTGGCTACTTTCGTATCTCATTTGCACGATCCTGGTCGATCGTGCCGCTGAAATCCCGCTCCGCGGGAACCGCGGAATTCTCGTGAGGAGCTCACGACGTGCCGTGAATATTCGATTTCTTAGCCGCCGGCATCGAGGTACGGCCTGTTTTGCATCTTCTCTTGCCGTGACTTTTATTTTTTTTCCTAAAACGCAATTATTAGTATCGCGTACGTCCTATTTAAAATCGAGGAAAATAGAACTTAAATTCATGCCGCAATTTCTCTCTTTTCACGTCATAAATATATTCGTTGCAACTTCTCCTGAAAAACATTCGGAGATATAGAGGCATCTTTGGATACTGTCAGGGGAACAATATCTTCAGGGAACGACCCGAAGTATAGTATCGCGCAGAACGTGCATGTTGCAATATATCTGCGCGGAGACGGTATTACAATATTAAAATTTTGAATGCATCGTCCGCTTCCAAAGAGAGATGCGAGTGGCGCGCGACGAATTTATTTTTCATGTAGCATCGTGGAACAAGAGCGAGTCGAAATTTCAACGGCTGCGAGTGAGCGGCCCGTGCGTGTCAACGAAATTGCGTTCACCCCCGATGCGGGTGAGTGTCGCGCAAAGGCGCGTCCGCGTACAAGCGTGATACATCGCTTTGATGATTTAGAACGGATGCGTCGTTTGCATTTGCATCTCTATTTGCACCCCGCGATATTCATTATTGTCTTTCGAGAAGCGGACCAGTTTATTACATTCGCGTGTCTCCGATGTTTGCGACGTCCTGTCGTTATCTGGAGCTTTCAATTTAAACGCTGCGGTTGAATTTCGCACTCCAATAATTGCGCCGACAAAAATTATAATTAAAATTATCGATCGTATTAAGAATGTATGTATTACGCTCAATTTCTACAATACACATTCTTATAATTAAATTTTTAAATATTTAATTTTTTAATATCCACATGTTTACATTAAGATTTGACTTTTTCTCAGGCACAAAATTTATACGATATTTATACGATAAATGCAATTCTCGTGGTTGAACCGCTAGCTTAAAATTTGTTCTTGAGAATGATAATGTTATTGCTCATCTAATAGTAGATGGTCATAAATGTATCTAAGCAAATTATAGCCCAAATTGCCATCCAATATTCATCAAGTTAAAAGCCATGAAGGCTACAATATATACATAAAGATGTAGAAGATACACGGATATATTTTAAGTCCACTAATTGACACTAATTAACACTTGAAATAATAAAATAATTGTAAAATGTGGAATATGATGTGAATAAGATGTAATATTAGAATTCTACAAAAAATCAATACAGTCATAATATTTATTTTATTTTCTTTTTAAAGAAAAATTCTGTGATTTATCTTTATAAAGTCTTTATAAAAATAACTTTTAATCTATTACTTTATTCTTATGCGATAATTTTCCAAAACGGTCACAAATCATGATTTATTTCGTATCGTAGCACTCTCATATAGGAGCGCGCGAAGCACCTGAAATAATTTAATGCAGTCTGAAACTTCCATTCGAAGTCTTGGCGCAAGCATTCGAGGCATTTGAGAATTAACGTTTATGATACGATTTTGCAAGTACGGCTCGTTAAAGCGTACAGAGTCTCGAAATTGACGAATAATATACCTATATAAGTTATCGTCGCGAAAAATTCGATGCACAATTTGACAAGAATAATTTGTTTTGATATTCTTTAAGCTTTATCTCGTTTTGCATTTAATATAAATGCAAAATTTGAGCTTTAATATATTGTATTATCAGAGTCTTGATAAATAGTCAAATACAATAGAATGAATAACTGCAGAAATTTATTTGCTATTGAATCGAGATATTATATAAAAATTCTTTATTATATAACATCTTAATCCAAAAATACGTGTGTGTATATAAAGTATTGAAAAAAATGATATCAAATTTTAGGAGTATGTTGTACTCGTGAAAGTAAACCGAAGAGTTTTAATAAATAGTACTCAAAAAATCATGTATTTCTAAGTTATAAACATTTTCTGTTAATAAATAAAAAATAAATTTAATCTACAATGATGTTCGACGTGCCTTCCATTCATTTTAGCACATAATTCGATATGTGCTCTCTCATTGAAGATCGGATACGATACAAGCGTGTTGCTTTTGTAGCATTGCCGTTCACTCTGCTATACATAAAACGAATGTCTGTCATTTCGTAATTTATGTAACAATTAGCCATTTCTCAGACAACATGAAATCAGACACTGGTAACAATTTATCGTTTCAAAGCCGAACAAAACAATGGTAATCAATATGCAATGATAATAAGCGACTATACACGGGAATTCGTGAATGAACTGATGCAGAGAATTGAAAATTGTCAACAAATACGTGTACTGAACGAAACATGTTTACTAAATGTCGACAGACGATATTCATTATTTACCTTAGAAGCTTGTAAGAGACGAATAATATACGCATGATCACAAGTTTTCGACGTTCACAAGGACGAGTTTTCACGAGCACTGTATAATCCTAAAATTTGATACCATTGTTTCTCAATATTCTATATAAATATATATATATATATATATTTATATAATTGCAGAAATGAATTAAATTAGCTTAATTGCAAAGATATAAAATTTGTAATAATAATTTTATTAATATTAAATTATGAACATATACAAATTAAATATATAAATAATATGATAAAATGAGAAATGAGTTTTAAGGAGTAAAATATATTAAATATTATGACGTTATTATGTTTTATCATTCTTTATTTATTTAAATTAAGATTGTCTACTAGAAGTAATTCTGATAATTGAAGAGATATTAGATGTCAAAATAATGGAATATATTTTGATATGTATGTAATTTCAATCTCTAATTAGCTCTGAGGAACCATTTCAATCGCGCTTCTCATTTGTAACAAAATAATAAACAAGTATTGATTGATATTTTGACGGTTGAGATATGTGTTATTCTATCCATCCAAATCTGGGAATTAATTACTTGTGAATAAGCAAAGCATATCAATTATGTAGATTTAATTTTGATACATCTTTGAAATAGAAATAAAATAAAATTATTTTCAAAATTTTTACACAAAAATTAGATTATACATACATTTATATAAATATTTTAGCTTATAGTATTTATTAAATGTCAATACTATATAATAACTGATATTTCATTTTGTAATTATTTACAAAAATTTTTACTTTACGAATTAGATCTAGACTTTAAGATATATTATAGGAAGTTAATTGCAAAGATATAAAATTTGTAATAATAATTTTATTAATATAGAATGCATTTTTTAAAATAGAGAGATTTTTAATTATCAAAATATCAACAAAAGCATACATAATTGTGACACATACCTAGTTTGCTAATGTTTTTTTGCATTATTTCTTGAAAAAATTTAATGAAAGTAGCAAGTTGCGTTTTAGAAATTTGTACATCTTCAATTTGGAAATATTTACATTTTCCACCTTGAAATTTATTCTTGTTTGGTTAGTATCATATTCAGAGATATTTCTAAGAATTTTGCAGATCTCAATAAGAGACTAGAAGTGAAATACGATAGAAATATTGAAATATTTCGAAAACGTAACGGAGGCAGAATTTGCTGAAATTAAGGTTCTCTAAAGTAAGAGTACAGTTGGAACCACATTGCGCTTCGCACCATGAATATATGCAAATTGTAACTTGTTTACTTAATGCAAGTGCCTATTCATTCCTCCATAGTGTCGTCCGGTTGGTTGCATCGTTGCGAGTGCATACAAGGTGAAACTCGTTTGCGCTACAGCGAACTGTACCACCGAACACATATATGTGTATATCTTTCCATTTGCACAACTGTCTTGAGCTTCGTTATCGCTGCTATTGCTTTGTTTAACTTTTTGAGAAAGCATCCATAAAGATAACATATAGTTTACCATTTGTAATTTCTAAAATCCTTAATTACAAGCAAGTTTGAGGCGCTATTTGAATTGCGAATGAACTTCGTTGAAATAATGTCATGTACTTGATAGATTGTTTCAGCGTGTCCTTTGACATTCAATAAATCCGAATTTTTTAATTTGAATTTTTTTTATCGAGCTCTAATATTAAAACTATTCGTAAAAGCTAAACTAAGATAAACAATGTCTTTCTGCCGCTGAAAGATTGGAATAGAGATATTCCAAATCTGATATGCAATATTTCTTCTATATCGAAATATTGGTCGTTCTAGATATTGAGATATTGTGAAAAGATGAATGAATTTTTGTCACAGTTCAGCATTGATGTCTCTTCAGATTTATGTATGCATATTTAAATGTGCCGTTTTATTTTATAACTTATTGCAGCCGAGCAATTACTTCTTCGATGCACCTGAGTGCACGTCAAACTTATCGTACGATTATTCCAACGTATCTGCATTATGTTTTAGTGAGAGTACCTAATTTGCGTTCGTACTATCCATATTCCGCGTATGCATAATATGATACGATCGCGAATGTTCGGAATGTATGTAGCTACCTATGCCAACAGTGATTGCAAAGCTCCGGGGAGCTTTGCGAATGTAATATCCGACAGTATACCAAGTTGGAATACGCAGTGGATGGCGTTATGTAATTTATTGACTTAATTATTCCCCGCACCTTTGGAGCCTCAAGTTTAATTGTACATAGAGTAAATCAACGTACGTATGCATAAAACGTGCTCCAGACTAGTTTGTTATATTGACAACTATCAGACGATCCACGTTCAATTGTTTCCGTCAAAAGCATCAAAAAGAATATTAAACTCACATAGAACCTTCGCGATAAAGTTGTAATTTATTAAATATTTTTTTATTATATTATATGGGGAGTATAGTAATTGTATTTATTTTCACAACAATATCAATGTTTCTCGTAATTTACATCGATATAGATCCGATTATAATAAAGATTATAATATTTTTCTAAATAGATGATAGAAATATCAATTATTTCATATGTATACACTGTTGATATGAATCAATCGAAAAACGATAGTACATCATAAAACAATCAACTATAAACATTGAACAAAACGTTACAAAACGTAAGATACAACAGTAAGATACATTTCTATATTAGTAATGATGTTGTGAAGATTTGCGGAAGAAAGAAGAAATGGCTAAGAAGCTAGCCAATTATTTTTGATTGCGCAATAATAATGAATATATACATATGCATCATAATAAATATGGAAGCAGTTTGTGGAGTGCTTAACTTTCAGTGATTCACTAAGGATTTTTGAAGGAAAAAAAAGTATTATTACGAAATAAAAAATATATTTATATTAAACGATGAAAAATGTATTAAAATGGATTTGTATTTAAAATTTGTACGTAAAATATATGAAAAACTATACAGTTTATTATTCATTTGTGCAAGTATAAAAATAAGCAGAATATTATTTAAAAGTAAACAGAAAGCTGTTTTACGTGCAGCAAGATACGTATACACTAATGAAACATGAAATGTGATAAAATCTTGTCATCTTTCTAAATATTGTAGATTTAAAGTTTTTTGTTTGATTTCATGCTTGTTATGTATAAATTCAAATTTTCTATTGTCAGTTTTGCATGAAATATATAGATGCATGACCTTAATTCGAAACATTTCTAATTTCTCCCATAATCTTGAAAAAGAGGAATGTTATTTATACAACATTTTCTAGGTCTCAGTTTAACATATGTGAGCCGTAGGTCAGAACTCATCTGTTCCGAATTATGTGCATGTGAATTTAATTTGGAACAAATGTAATACTTGACTGTCTGCTATTTCGAAACAAAACTTTCTTCAAATATCGACTAATATCTAATTGGTAAATAAAACATGGCCCTTTAACCAACATACATCAGATTTATTTTACAAGGCTTTATGTGAAAAATAGTTTTCTTCAGTTTTTTTTATTTGTCTTGAAATACTTACGAATGAGTTTATTTATGAAGAAAAAAAATTTATTTAAAATCGATACCTTGTTCTATTTCTAAGATTAATTTGTTTTAAAATAGCTATACATATGATGAATAAAAAAGTAGTATTCGCGACAAATTATTTAATTGTACGACATCATGTATATAAGAAGTTATATTTAATAAGACATTGGATCGAAATAAAATTCTAGCCTGTTTTATCTACGTATCGATGTTCTTTTTTTTTCTCGAATGCAATTTTGAAGAAAATATTGTATTTCAATTTTATTTCTATCGTATGTCTGCGAGTTTGAAAATATCGTTACGCCTGTATTGTTGGATTACAGTAATTACTCTGTAATATCCATCCCTGTAAATCCAACAGACAGCCTTGCTAAGTACCAACGTAAAATGTCGATAATCTCATCATCAATAAATTAAAGCTTGCCAGTTGAAACGTCGCGCTTATGCTATAAATCCGCTTCGAATTGCCATTGAATTTGCTACCATGCCTCATGCTAATGCGATATTACGATTTGATTAAGCGAAGAGGATTTCTGGAGGCTACTTAAATGCAAAACTCCAGCATGCGTTCTCTTGAAATTCGCAGCTAAAAGCAGCGCGATACTGAAATTTTCATCCTAGAGTTGTGGTATCGCGTAACTTTTAGATTACAACTTTTTATGAATAATTTGCCACAATATTCTGATTCGATTAACCGACGAGGAGTCGCAACATGGACATGCGGATATGCTCGAATTAAAAGCAGTTTTACTACTAAATTTTTTTATTTTGCATTTATGTAATGAAAATTTGTGACTCGTTCGTTTCGTAGCTTCTCATTAATTTTCATACAAAGCGCTTTTGTAACAGCATTTCGCGGCGCATTATTTCTCTGGGCATTTAAACTAGAATATTACAATTATATGTAACAGCTGCAGCTATAAATAAATTATTTTCGGTACCTTCGCAAGTAAAGATAATCTTAGGGAGAATCAACAGACTTTATAATTAGTGCGAGGAAACTTCTTTACACTAAATTAAGCTGTCAAGCCTGATGATGAACCGCGTTTGTTAATTATCGCCAGTTTGAACATTGAATCAACATTGTAGGGCGTAAATGCACAACGAAAGCAATATCGCAACAAGTAGGTCGTAAACGCATCGTAAACGGCATAGAGTATAAAAATAAAACGATTTTATGTCACATAAAAGTACTTGCGCAAAATTTTCTAGCCTCTCACTCAATCGCAATGTACGTTTGCTAGAATTGAATATTTTAAATAATTTTATTTGAGTAAATCTAATCTGTACATTAGATAATCTCTTGCGTAATCTCTGATGATGAAATTAATAACAAGTATACACTAACTTGGCACAAACGATGTTAGATACAGTTTTGGTGTATCCTATATACCAAACGATGCAAAGACAATATTTGGTTAAGGTGGGATTTGCAGCTTCAGAATGGAGATGTTAAAATGTACGACGGTGGTGGTGAGAACTCGCGTGTGTTTTGTGCGCGCGCTACGCCTTAGCGATCGCGCGGTAAATCACGCCGCAGATGTAACTACTGTAAACGAGAGCCAATTGGTCATCCAGTAGTGATCGACGATGAAGTAGTCAGTTATCCTCGGGGGATACACACCGTTCCGAGTAATTGAAACGTGTCTCTGCGGTATTATTTATTGCCGGCCGTAAATCGAATTTACCTACCTACCTGTGTACCTTGCATCGAGGTCAGATTTATTGCCATCGTAAAAATATCTCCCTTCTCGAATTTCCTCCCTTCACCACCCACCGCGTATTAGCCGGCACTTTCCCCTTTCACGACCTACCTCGTTGCGCGCTACCGACGAAGCGATTTCCGGCTTGGCAGTCTTCGTTTCCTTTCGATAATATTCTATACCGTTAATAATCTTATCTTCGTAATTGAGCAGCACGGATAAGATCGTATATCTCCGGTGTGTGTTAGTATCTTTTTGTTTTATTGCGTATCTTGCTTTTTTATGATTGCAATAATTATGGCATTTTATTAACTCGCTCGCATTACTCGATCTAATGATTGGTTATGCGAATGGCTTTTGCAATAAACTTCATCAGCATTATTGTCACATAAATATGTACATATATATAACAAACACACAGATATATCTATAAGTAGCTAATTAGCGTCTATTTCATTTCGTTTCTTCATTAATATTTTTTTGTTTGATTATTGAGTTGACTTTAATAATTCAAGATTTTTGTTCGTTCTTATTTCTTTACTCGTTGTTTTACTGCATGTGATAAATATTGACAATTAAATTTGAAATGTTAAAGTAAATAATTATTAGGAAATAATTATTAGAATTGTTTTATCGCTTATGCAAAATATCGATTTTCTTGCGGTCGCATCGCGACATATAATCGATATATTGCCAAAGTTAAGAAGATCACGAGTCATCGTTTTATTCTTTTGTCAGACAGATTTTATGAGGACGAAACTAATCTCGTGTAAAGATTTAACGTCAACTGCAAGTTTCTCACTCGTCTTTCGATGCCTCGTCACTATCTTCATCTTGAAACTTCCATGGAAGGATCCTTCGAGGAGTAACGAAACATGATATACACTTTGTCAAATTTATAGCATCATCGAAATTTCGCTATAAATAGACAGAAAAATGAAAAGCTATAAGATCCCCTTTAACTTACTTTAACTGACGTGTCTATTGAAGTCCATTTTAATAAATTTTAAATACATAAAAATAATTTAAACGATAGAGCTGAAATTTTTAGAACTCTTGCAATATTTAGGGCCGGTTTTCCAATAATAATTTAAACTTAAATTCAAGTTTAAACTCTATTCAGACGTATTTAATTATTTTTTAATACACGAAAGAACGAATATAGTATATAAAACGAGGTTTATGGATCGATATAAATATTTTATTTTATTAAACTGTAGTTTAATCCATTATTGAAAAATTGGCCCTCAGTCGTGATTTCAAGGATGTATATTTATCTATTTTTTTATGATGCATCAAAATGCGCGGAGATCTATGAAATACAATATTATTATAATATACACATCAATAAAAAAACATGCTAATTGCGTTAATACGCGCGAATCTACGGAAATAAACACCGAGTCGATATTTTCACGAGCTCGGTCTCGATAAAGGAAGGCAGCTCGTCCGTGTTTCCTTGAAATTTTCCAACCTCCGCTTGCCGCTATATTTCTGAAGTCTCGAAAGCGTTTTCACGCGGAATTGAACCTCGACGAGTGTGCAGCATCGCCTAGATCCCTTTCTTCTCACCGTCCCTCCTTGCCTCCCTTCCCCACGGAGCGCGACTTCCACCCTCGCCCGCTCTATTCCTTATCAGCCGAACCACCCTCTCGCGAACTCCCCCACGCCCGTCAAAGACCTCCTCGTTTCTCTCGGTTGTGCACCGTGGCGCCTGAATTGTCGCAGATTTTCTATGGGCATACTCCGTAGGCCACAGCTAGGGAGAAAACTCGCTCGGGGAAAGCCTGTTTATATTCGCAGTCGCACGCGACACGTGAGGAAAAATCGTGCAACTTTATCTCGTTCATTCGAGCCAGCCTAGCGCTTTTCCTCCGTTGCATCCTCTGCCATTACATCTCACGTTTCACTCTTGCATCTTTTTGTCTCGCATACGAGCTGAAGTATATCATTTTTCCTACTCTTTTCGCAGTTACTTCTCTGTCGTTTCTGCCTGTGCTTTATTTCGTGGAGTTTACGCTGGTTCGTAGTATATTTAAGACACGATCTTTCAACACCGAAAATTTCCCATCTGATGTTTGCGCATGAATAATTATTCAATGAAAATTGATAACTATTTTGCGTATATATGAAGTTTTTTTTTGTAAAAAATGTCAAAATATAATAATATATAAAATTTAATTGGGTATTATTTTGTGACACGTATAGAAAACTTATGTCATCTATATTTTTATTTTATATTCCATTAAGAAATGTAACAAAGCATGTTACAAAGAGGAAAGTTTATGAAATACATTTTTGTTTAAATAGCAGCAAGTCTTGCGCTAACGAATCGCAAACCGTTTAAAGTGTGAATGCGAAATGGATGCAGTGTAAACGCAACCATGCAGAAAATGGCTTTCTGAAATACGTATACTCTGTAATGAAGTTTACTCTCTTTCAGGATCTTGTTACTTAGTTTAAATTGCAAAGGAAATTACGTGGGATGTTCCATAAGTCATACGTCGTTGGATCGATAAATCTCTCCGTCAGTTTGATTGATCTATAGCCTGATTCAAAGAATTCGTTATTTTCATAATTAGCAACGTGTCAACATTTCTAATATGGAAATGTCTACCTGAAACTGAGAGAAATGTACCTTGTTAATTAGTTTTGCGTAATTAACGCCATTGTGCACATTCGAAACACTTTTGCACATGAATTATGTTTTGGAGCTTGGCGAATTTGTTAGTGTTTAATATATAATAAGTAAAATATAATACTTTTATTAAAAATAACATTTTCTTACTCAAGTGACAATTTTATTACGTCATTGATATAAAACTTTTTACGTTGACTAACCGAGAATTAATAGTAAAAATAGAAATGTTATGAAAAAATTATCTCATGTTTAATGGAAATATTAAATATTCATGTATATATAAAAATCAAGCAGTGAATAATAATTTATCTGTTTTTTTTCTATTCCAGGTGAGTAACTTGGGTACTTTGTGGGTGATGGTTTTCGACAAAGGTAGGCGATTTATGATTTATGATTGATAGACGACTTAATGATTTAACACAAATGAAATATTGAACAGAGCCTTATATGGGCAGCACTGCCAAGAGGGGACCTATACTTTGAAAATAGTTTTTATTCTGTCCTCTCGCGCGCGTGTATACATATATCGTAAAACTGTTGAAAATTATTCGATTAATATCTGTGAAGACACTGATATAAAAAGGGGATAAAAAATAGGATAAAAAAGAAGTTAACTTTTTATCAAGTCTCTCTTAAATAATCGGATTTTGATAATATAGGTATGTCAGTTCTTTTACTCATTTCGTCGATTCTGATTGCGGGTATAAGTGAAAGCTCCTGGGGCACATGTGTTATATGAACGTTAAATTGTGAAAGTGAATTATGACGTTACATGTAGCATTATATGTAGAAAGAAATAGATATGAAAGCTCATTTATAAAAGGTATTTACAAGTCTCATAAGTATATTTACAAGAGTTCGCTACATTTTCACCTCATTAATTCTAATTGACGAAAGAAAAGAAAATGAAGAAATTGCAGGTAGGCGAGAAAGAAGGTGGAAAATCTGCGACATTCTTGTATCTAATTATGTCGTCGATTGACTTCAAATTACGCGACTCCGAGTGCCGGTCGCGTAATTAACACGGGCGAGCACGGCGCGCAAAGGCGGGCGCAAAAATGTGCGTAGTCGCGGAAGTTGGGCTAATTAACTTTTAAATACGACACTTCGATCGCATCTGCCTTGATTTAAACTCCCATTGCGTGCGCGGGAAAGGGATATCCACCGGGATAGCCGACTGCTGTTTGCACGCACGTGCGAACGTACCGCGCTCGCGATAAGCTTGTAACGCGCGGCTCGCGTAATTGCAACGCGCCTTTGACGCACCATCTGGATTTGCGATACGTCATTTAATTACTCCGGGCGCACCCGTATATTAAGCGAATTCATCGAACGTCCTTCTCTCGTAATGTGGGAATATTGCGCGTTGCCGCTAACCGAACGCTTAACGAGCCGAAGGCACGTTAATTAAGCATTGCCGCGGCTAATGCAAATTCGCGCGCGGTTCCATTCGGCGGCAGCAGCGACCGCCGCCGCCGGGAGAATTATATCGGAAAATGGAGAAGCTCCGGAATTTCTAGGAATATACGCAATGATTGAGTAACTTAAGTAGAGCTGCGTCCACCCTTCGTCAGTTTTGTCCTTATGGTGTATTAATTAATGCCGACGCGGCTCCCGCGAGATTTAAAGTGATACCTGGTTTTAAGTAAAATATAATTCTTTCTTTCAGTCGATACAAATATGTAACTTGATATCCGTTTTCCTGCTTCAATCTCGAAATAATATTTCTATTAAAAACTTTGATTTTAGTCATTTGACATTTGCAGAAACGCGATTAAGAAAATTACGATGATGTGAAAGAACGTGATATGATATGCGATACTAATATAATTAAGGAAATTGTATATCATGTGCAGAAGCATGTCTATTAAAAAGCGATTAAGAGTGACGATTTTTTTTACCCTACTTTTGCGAATCTTTCGGTATTAAGTTTGATGCCTGTGCACTGTGCTATTAATTACCAAATAGATTAGGTGGTTTGAGTTAATCCTCGTATTAATCACATACTCCTTTAGAGCCTACCATTTCCCTCGGAGGTGTTTAGCGTCGATCTTTTGTTCTTCGATGATAAATCGAGGATTTCGTTGCTCTTATCCTATTAAACACGTCGCAAATAGCTGACATGCCGTAAGTCGTTAGTTTCAATGAGTTTACGCGACTCTATACATTATTCAATTATTTAGTAGCTAATCAAACTTTGAGTTTAACATAAATTGAATGTTTCGTAAAAATAATCTAACAGTTCTTCTGCATTGATAATAATTATGCTCGTCAGCATCATCTAAATATGTTAACAAAAATAGGACGTTGGCGGTAAAATTCGGCTGTAACTATAATTTCTTCTCGATATCCTTTTCATATTTATCCCACGTGACTCGACATAAATATCACTCTAGCTGACCGACAGACGAGATATACGATATTGCTCGCAGGATGAGCGCAACCTGCGCGTGACTCGCCTTTGAAATTGGCCTAAATGACATCGCTTCCCATCACCGCTATCATCTTTTCTGACATGTCTACGTGAATCACATTTCAGGCACATCTATCAAATTGTTTAATCAAATTGTTCCAATAGTGTTTATTTATATTTAATTTTGTTGCTTTTGTATAGCAGAGAGATGCACCTTTCATTATATCGTGAGAAGTAATACTTTTAAAAAATACAAGAGGATATTCCTCATCATNGTGCATGTTCAACGAAATCAAATAAATAAATAATTAAAACTAAAAGCACCAAAATAGTTGAAAACCACGGAGTTAAAATAATATTTCAATTGTTAAAAGATGTACAGTAAGTAGGCCGATATATTTTTATTCGTCCGTTTTTGCGAACATTTGCAAAAATGATACCTGCAATTACGTCATCGCGTCACGTCGCTTACGGTTAAACGGTTAAACGGCAAGGATGCTCTGACCCCGAGGCGACGACCGAGCGCGCATTAATAATGTATCCCCCATCCCACACCTTATGGCGCATCTTTTAATTAGCCTTCCCGCGGGAAACAATGGCGGTGCGGACGGCCACGGCAAAACGGAAAGGCGGCTTCGGATACACAGAGCCGTGCTCTCTCGCGCGCATTTAATGACCCCCGACGACATCTTACTCCTATAATTCCGGGGCGGTGGAAAGGTGCGTGCGTATAACGGGAATCCGGGCGACGCGGGTATCGTTCAATTATCCCGGGTCCTTTCTTCTGCGGCGGGCGTGCGAGCGGGCGTGAACGCGAAATAACAATGCGGCGTAAGATAAACACGCGATAAGCGCTCCATCGGAACGAAATGAAACCGCGTTGCTTGCAACTGCGGAGCAACGGCAGAGGCGGCAGAGCCCTCTCCTCCCCCGCCGACTTCCCGCTTCCGTCTCGCTCTTTGGCCGGTTTTATATCGGGGGTTCTATTTCGCGCTCGCACACCCCTCTCCCCCTCCGGCCCTATACCAGTCTCCCGTTCGCGCTTTATTTGCCGTCGATGTCGCGTCTATCGTTTTCTGCGGCCGTATCCCACCGCATTTCCCGCGTCGTATTCCCGCGGGGTATTCCCACCTATCTACACAACCGCGACTACTCCTTCTGACTTTCCACCTTCTATTTGTCTTTGCCGGTGCTCACGTTCAGTGCGCTCCTCTGTGTCTTTCCGCCCTCCGTTTTCTCCGGTTACCAATGGCGGCACTTTAGTATCAATCGAACTTGGTAACGGCTCCTATTGTCTCTCTCTCTCTCTCTCTCTCTCTCTCTCTCTCTCTCTCTCTCTCTCTCAAGTCCGGCACTCTCCGTTAGTTAAAACTTGGGCATCAACTGGATCCGGTAACTTGCCACATAATGCACTCGTGAACATTGATTACAATATGTGAGGGTTGTTCGGAAAGTAAAGATACAAAGTCCAGAAAATTATTTGTACACTGTTAAACTCGTATTGTCAAATTTTTATAAGTCAATTTCAAAAACAGACGAATAAAAATATATCGGCCTACTTACTGTACGTCTTTTAACAATTGATATTATTTTAATTATTTTATCCGTGGTTTTCAACTATTTTAGTGCTTTTAGTTTTAATTATTTATTTATTTGATTTCGTTGAACATGCACCATGATGAGGAATATCCTCTTGTATTTTTTAAAAGTATTACTTCTCATGATGTAATGAAAGATGCATCTCTCTGCTATACAAAAGCAACAAAATTCAAAAAGTGAAGATACCTATAAAATCCAGAAATTATTTGTAAAATGCTTTACAAATAATATCTGGACTTTATAGGTATCTTCACTTTTCGAATACATCTTACAGTTTTCGGAGCAAACGCTCAAGTAGCACGAAGGAAATAAATTTAAGAAATAGTATTTGATAAGTACAGTGACATTCGATCGCTCTTAATGGATATTTTATATGCAAAAAGCACGTTGGAAACAAATATCTGTTTCTTTCCTTCGTAGAAATATCAATGCGTTTGTATATGAAACTTTTATATCTACTTAAGTCAAGATATGACGAAAGATTTATACTTATGCCGCAGTAAATATTATATTACGAGACGGATATTCTGCCTTCCATTTATCGCGTGCTCGAGCATCTCCATTATTCAAGGCAATTCAAACACGGTCATTCCCGTCGAGTTATCCCAGATTAATCTTTTACATACATTGTGAAGATCGCACGGCGGCCTATGACTGTCGAATCAACGATCGTTGTCGCTGAAAAATTTACGCAATCGATTTTACGTTACCTACCTCGCGTATCGTCTTCGCCGTATCACCGAAACGTCCGCATCAGACGTCATTACAGCACCCGTTTATATCTCGGCGCGGTTTATGACGATAGCGAGAACGAATAATAACGCCGCCAGGAGCGAGAGGAGCGAACCGTAGTCGGTGCATTCAAATTAGCCGGAACTAACGAGCACGCGGAATGCCCACCCGTCTGACTTGGGGAGGCGAAAACCGGCGAAGAAAGAGATGAGCATCGGGATGCATCATTTCAGTCAGTTCGCATTATAAACGATCATCGGTTCGTCCTACGGAGAGAATAGGGTCGTTATCCTTTAATTAGGCGAACGAATCGGACGCATCTGGAGAGGTCGCGGACGACGATTATCGATCGGCGGGACGCGTTTGATCACAATTAACGTCGCTGGCTGATGACAGGCGAAAGTATAGGCGACGATGTCGAGGCAAGTTCGACGATTGTTACAATACGGCTTGTCGATTCCAGCGTGTATTTTGCTCGGCGCCCGGATCCGAAGAGTGAAATAAAATCGGCAGCGAGTTGCTTCGGGGGTGAGGGGGGGGGGGATTTTTTTTTATCGCAAACACCGTTCCTTCGTGTTTGTACGTGAATCAGAATGTTTCTTCGTTAGCTTCCAATCAAGAGACACGACCGGCGTCAAGAGGTACGTTTTTAGCTTCCTGCCGTTGCTCGAGGTGGCGAGTTTACGCGGAAATTGAATTTCGCGTATTTCAAGTAGAGCCGCGTGCACGCTTTTGAAATTCGTCGCGTTCGATTCGACGCGCTGTATACGTTCGAGCGAATTCGGAGCGCGTCGCGCTCGTGTTGGTTTAAACACGCTCCTCTAAACTACGATATTTACACGGGCTCTGTGTTTGCGCAATATTTCCATGTGCCATTTTTACGGTTGATGGCACGCGGACGCGCGTGCACGTTCGCCGAATATCGTCGTCGCTGTTGTCAAGCCGAAAAAAAAATTTGTAAGCGCATTTAATTGTGAATTTTAAGTGTGCGATCGTGACACGATTGGCCAACAGTAAATTCGCTGTAAATTCATAATGCGTTAGGTTACCAGATGTATGTAAACACGACCGGAAATTATGCGCATATCGCAGTGCTCTGTATAAAAACGAATCGGAGAGACCGCACGAAATCGTTTTTTATATTATTCATGATATTGCATCCAATGCATATATTCAACTATTCGATCAACGTGTATCTATATCATACATGTATATACATACACACGTACACATTATTACATTTACATAATTGTATGTAATGCACTTTGCAGTTACTATCTTTAAGTTTTGCACATTTATGAATGTGATCTAATGATATTATTTTTAACATGATTTAATAATGCATTATACTTTGCATTATAATTATAATTCAAATATTTGCCGGAGCTATTAATGAAGTACTTTGTACATACATATTTAATAAGTATGATTTCGTTCTAGTAATCACATGTAACGAATTTTTTAATTTTCTACAAAACTGAATCGAATTTTAACGAAATATTTATATCTCATGCTACGTTTAAATTAGCAATTAACGGTTAATTTTATGTCTAGTCGACTCATATGGTTCATGAATAAAAAATAATTTTTTTAACGTGTATTAACTTGTTGCAATATTGGCGTTCTATTAGCACTCTCTCTTTCTCTCTCTCTTTCTATTCAAATGCTATCTTCTCCATGCAGACGATAGGAAATACGAGCCTTCGATTCTCGAACGTCTCTCGCGCGCTCGTACCAGAGATCGCCGGAAGCTGCAGGTGTCTGTATTTCCACTACAACGGAAAATCCGGCGAAAAAGAATTCGGTTGGACGGAATCGAGCGTCTAGGCCTCTCTCTTGGCGGAGACACTCAAAGATCTTGTACGACGCAGCTACTGCTGCCGCCCTCCTTCGATGGTCGATGGACTCAGACAACCATCTATTCGCGGGCGTCTCATACCATCAGCATCTCGGGCCCAACCCATTTCCCATTCCTCGAGAGCCGCGCTGCACATTTCCCAGACGTGCCTCCGGTGCCGGCAGTCAAATGCCAATACGGCACTTATCCTCGAACTAAAGCCTCCCTCGTTCGCCGGCACCACCGAGCCGAGCTGCTACCATCGCGCGCGCGCGCGCGCCTTCTCTATCCTCAACCACCACGCCCGTGCGAGGGCTTTTAAACCATTATGGGAAATGACGCATCGTGGGTCGTGCCGAGGAATTCTCCGGCCATATATTCACGATGTGTGTCTTCGAGAGCACTTCAACGTCGTTTATGGAGATGGATGCGTCGCGACAGAGCCGAGAAAAGCGAGCGAGGACCGATGTTGCGTGCTAGTTTATTTAGATCGTAAAATTTCACCATCCCGTTTAAGACTTATCCGCTTTTTGCTTATAGCGATATCAATCTCCTTTTCTTAATTATCCATTAGGGACTTAATATGAAAATATATTAAAATCACCATGTTTTTGTCTATGTGTATATTGTGTATCTAATAGGAGAATCATTGTTTAGCAGAATTGAGCGGATGATGAACGAGTATTCATTTATAAAATAAATATCGGTCGGATAAACTGATCTGTGTTTGTCTGTCGGTGTTTGTCAGACTATGTTAAAGCTGATTGAAATGAGGGTGGATCCACAGTGATGTTTTACTAGTGTCTTGCCTAGGATGGGTGCGGTCAGTGCCAACAAAGCGACATCCCAACGAGGCCACCGATTGCTCCGAAGGATGATGAATCGATTTTTTATTACATTGAAATTTAAACGTTAAATTTGAAATTTGAAATTTTTTATTTTTTTTCATTAAACTTTTTTAAATTAAAGAATTCTATATATAAATTTTCTTATATATAAATTGAAATTTCTTATCTTTGTAATCTTTTTTAAGTGTTAAGTTAGATTAAAATCTTTTCTTAATAAAAGAGAAATACGGAAATTCCAGGTAAGAGTACTTCTTAGTAAATTCCGTTGAATCTTAAGGGAAGCACGTAAACGTTTCTCTGGTCCGAGACATTTCCGTTTAGGAAGTGGGTGCTAGAGATTTAGTTTCCACTACTGCGAGAAAGAGAAAAGGATTTTTAAGTACTTGTTCGCCGTAAGACTCGTGAGCCATCGGTGGAAATCGCAGGAAAGTGGAAATCGACATCGTAAAATCAGGGTATTTCTTTCTCAGCAAAATATAAAAATTTGTCGCGATAAGATCGGAAATTTGGCGCGTGTCTAAATATACATCTATGTAATTCGGAACGAAATTTGGGTTCAATATCTTCACATTGAATCATCGTAATTTGGAAGAAAAGCGATAAATTTCAATTTTTATAATTTTTCTCCTTAATCGAAAAAATTTGTCACAAATTAAAAATAAAATGTAGACTTGAAAAAAAAACGCAGATATTAGCAGAATGTTTTATATTGTTTTTAATCATATCTTGTATGAACAAATTTTCTCAATTTTTATAATTCGATCGTTTTCTAATCGTTTAACGGCTTAATTTTTCAATATTGTTCGTTTTCTTCCAATCGCTTTGCGATCGCTCAAGCGGGACATCGCTTCGACGTTCCCTTCCGTCCCTTGGCGCGCGTTCCCTTGCTCGCGATTCGGTTCTCGTTGCGCCGACTCTCATAGAAATCCCGCACACGTATCGGGCACGTATCCAGCCGGAATAATCGAGCGGGCGATTCCGTTCAGAAACGATCAGCGCAAGCAGAAGGTCCTCTTGACTCGAAACATGATTTCGAAGCGGGCAACAGTTTGTCGTGCAGTTCGCCGGGGACTGCCGCTTTACGCGAGAGTGCTCTCGGAAACTATCCATCGACCTGTAACTCGCCGTATGTCCATCGTGCCGGGCGCGCGCAATCCAAGAATTTCAAGAAGGCTTCATTTTATACCGATCGCCGACGTAAAATGTCGTACGCCAATTTATGCACGACAGTCTGCTGGAACTACGGGCGGTTGTGTGTTTTTTTTTATTGGAAACAAAAAATTCTCGAATATCTTTTTCAAACGTATGGCTTCTTACATGCCAATATATCTTGAGAAATTTGAAAAATATGAATTATTTATTATGGTAATTATTTGTCAGTATGAATGTAAAATAATCTTAGCGTCCTGCTTTGTCTTTACATTCTATCTTCACATGCAAATTTATAATGTAAGTGAAACATAGGCAACGTGAGCTATTGCTTCCGAAAGAAAGCAAAATTCGGTTTCGGTGCGATGAATTTTCTATCGGGCTTTCTGCCGCCGACAGGTTAGCTAGTTTCTCGATTATCCCTGGAGAAATACACGGGCAGAATACCGGGAGCAATTCCCGGATTGTTTACGTGGAATTGTTGAAATTAAAGCAACGATATTCTCCTGCCTTATAATGGTACCTGACGAGTTTCGCGTCGCTATCCCGGCGTTTTTCTCTCTCCGGGATGAATTACCCTTGAGAACATTCGGGATACGCTTCCGAGGCGATTCGTAACTTTTTCAACTCCTAGAAGTACAGATTAAAAGCAGAGTCGTTTCGAGACAATTGGTTTCAATCTCACGGGTAAGACGTTGTTTTGCAATATATAATTAGAGCGCACACAATCTTATATATTGTTAAAATTTGATCTGAATTTCAAAGTTTTAATATCATATTTATAACATATTATGTTAATATAATATTTATATCTCTTTCATATTTTACGGTTTTTATGCGTGACAAGAAAAATGATACAAATATTATAAGAAATAATGTTTTAGCTCCATTAAAGAGTACAAGAAAATAAAAAAAAACTATAAAATTTAAGAGTCGCTTATGCGTTACATACAGATGGATAGATCTGAATATGCACGAATAAATATACATATACGATCAGTAATTTAAATCATTTTATCACGGCACAAAACGAAATTATCCGTTCGCTGCAAGGGAGTGTGAAGACGATCCAGCTCTCGCTCTCACGAAGAGCGCGAATTCTCGCGATAATAGAGAAGGATGTCATGGTTGTCGCACGAGCTGCGTGTACCAGTGCCGTTATAAATCAGTTGCAGTCGCGTCCATGGCTTATCAGTCACGCCATATTCATACCGGCTCGTTCTGAGCCGGTGGCTTCGACCGGCCTCTTGTCCATCCCCTCGTGGTATCCGGCGTAACACGAATCACTAAAATGCCAGAGCACACGACAAAGGTCTCTCGTTCCACAGGTATCACACGGGAAGGAGTGAAATATTATTCTCAAGGAGTTAAACTGTGAGAATGCACGTTACATTAGCTGTTCCCTTTGTGCGATCATTGATAAAATTATTGTTACGGCTGAAATTTAAATTATTAGAGGGTAGTTGAGAATTACAGATAGCATAAATGACAAATAACAAAAATTATAGAATTTATTTTTCACTTTTAATGTATATAATGTATTCTTCTTTGCTAAGTATGATTTGCAAAGTGATTCTGTGCTAATAATAGAAGAGATATAATGGTATACGATATGGTAATATGAGAATGACTGTAGAATTTGATACCCAAGATCTATGTGGTGGTAACTCGCCACAAATACGTAATATGTTTTGTCTATCTGGTATCTACAAATCAATTAGACAGAGATTGTGAAAAGAGCGGACGTGATTTTCCGTCCATTACAAAATTTTTACAAGACAAGAAATCAACTCATCTTTTTTCATAAATTGAGTGAATAATCTTTACTAAATTACTAAAACGTTATGTTTAGTGTTCAAAATAAGGTACTTATTTTTAGTGCAATCGATCCCAGAATATTTAGATTGAATTCAAACCCGGCAGAGATGGTAATACAAGAACTGGTAATATTTACTACTGTTTTTGATATTTGTGATTTTTGTCTTTAGGCTGGAAACAGTTTCAATTGATACTAAGATTAATCAAATTCAGTTTTATGTTTTTGAGTTTATTTTATTAATCTTTATTACACATTTTTAAAAATTTCTTGTATTATATACTAGAAAAATCTTTATAGAAGCATTTTTTTTCTATTGTTCCCACATTACCACCTTGTTTTTTTGAAACGCGACTTTGACGTGATTCTGAATTTTCCGAATAATTGTTTTACCCACTGAATTAAAAAATGTGACACTTTGCAGAGTGACTAAATGTTTGAGATGAAGAATACTGACCCCATTAAGATTAGTTTCAATTTATTACAGAAAGCAGACCTTTATATCACACCATCTCTTCTATTAATTTTATTACGAAGTATTGAAGATTTAAATATTTCACTATTTCTCAAGTATTAAAAGAAATTTTTGTAAAAATTGTCTTTATAATGTGTATATGTGTGTATATGTGCTTTATATCGTTTCATTAGATTAATACTTTAATAAATCGGATGCGTCCACTGTACAGCGCTAACTCCATAGAGATCAACATAGATTTGACGGTAATACTCAATAATCGTCTAATCATGGATCGAAATATCCTGTCATCTACATAAATTACAGGCACGTCGGGCACAGCGCCGATAAATAATGCATTCTATAAGCGCATATCCCCGCTGCGCAGCGCGTGCAATTTCCTGCGACTTTCCTCGATCAATGTTTCATTCGCGACATAACCGCGGCCGCTATCCATGACTTCCCGGCAATAGAGATCATCGATCTCTCCATGTTTCTCTGCCTCCTCCCCTCCGTCCGCCCGTGATGCATTTAAGCGTACATGCAAACGCACGTGCGTTTAAATCCTTCCGAACGACCAGGGGCCGGTTGCATTGTCTTACCTCCGGCTGACCCTCGCGGGGTCATAGATCACGGGCTTCCTGGAGTAGCTCGTGGTATAAATCATCGGTCGCGCCGGTTAGCCTTAGCGAATTTATCGTCCGCATCCGAGGCACTTAATTTATCAACGGGACAACGAACGGCACGCAGTGGAGCAGCGCGCTTCGGAAACGTTTTTTTTTTTTCGAACATGCTCGCTTTGCGCGTCGCTTGAAAACCGAAAATGTGTAAAATGAACAGACCCTGCGGAATTCTGTGCGAAATTTTATCCCTCGTGTGGTTTACAGCGATTTTCTTCATAATTATAAATTTATTGGATAAAATGAAGAGAGAGAAAGAGAGATTGAGTATGTCATATTAAAATTTTTTATTAGATTCGTTAAATAAATCGATTCATCTTTGCTCCTTTTTTTTTCTTTTTCGTATTTCTCGATTCATCTGCGTGTACGAAAGCAAAGACACATTTCTCGTGTTGACTTCAATACACGAAACGTGAACCTACGTTTAGTAGATAGCGCAAAATGAGGACTCCCCGAGGACGGCAGCGGACAGGAGAAAGGGGAAGGGGTGTACAGAAATTGAAATTCAAAGTTACGGCCGTATCCTTGTCCGCATGCGTGTCTCTCATAGCCGAATGCAACGCTCACAGGCTGCTCTGTTCGGGAGAAATGAAATCCGGCTGGAGCCGCTATCGAACGCAATAAAAAAGCTCGTAACGAAAAGAGGTCGTACATAGGCTCCTTTGTCCATATTTCCTACACAAGGATACTATCGCTGGAAACAATCGGCCTATTGCCGACATATAAAAAATTTTATTATTAACAATATTTTTCTTCTCTAAAATTTTATGATATACAGTAACACGCTCCCCTAAAATCTATTATTTTAATAAAACATCGCCAGCAGTTGAAATAAAATCAATAATGAATTTTCTTTACAAATTAAAGTTAAATAAAAATAAACGAATTAATTAAGGATAAAATTTAAAAAAATTGAAAAAAATTCGAAAAGCTTAAATCAGCTGTATGAAACTTTTAATAAATTATTTATGAAAAGTATTTTTTTTCTACAAGTGCACTGAAGGGGAAAATGTTGCCAGTATATAATGATCATGTCTATTATAGTAATCTATTTTTAGAGACTCTCTTTCGGACTCTGATAAATCCGTCTCCTTATTCGTGCGCTTTCCTTCACATCAGATTAGACACCGTCGCACGGAGCTCTTTGAAAGCGATCACGGAAAAGGTCTTCTCCATCCCTTTACCTCTCTACTCCTTTTATCGCCCTCATCTAACGCGCTCGACTCGCCATCGAGTCAATTAGTTAATGGCCTGCGGAC
The DNA here is from genome assembly GCA_021460005.1 of Tetramorium alpestre. Taxonomy (NCBI): domain Eukaryota; kingdom Metazoa; phylum Arthropoda; class Insecta; order Hymenoptera; family Formicidae; genus Tetramorium; species Tetramorium alpestre. Next base: position 446,686 of record JAJVSH010000021.1, on the reverse strand, counting down.
ATTTACGTAATCTGTGCCATGGCACAAATGAAAATAGCGCCACTATCCACGGTTTTGCCTATTGATTATTTTACTGGGAAAAAAAGCATGCGCAAAGACGGAGAATTGCGCGTAATGCGAAAAATTGAAATTAAAAGACTATGCGTTTTTTTATACAAGTCAATAAATTGATTTTGATGCTCTTTTTGCTCGGCATAAGGACGATGGAAGAAAAAAACGAGCCGAGTCGATCCCTCGTTAATATACTTCTTTTTCCCCGGGATCACGTGCATTCCGCGATGGTGTCAATTAGTTAATGGCGAGCCCATGCTTAGGTAAGCGTGGGTTACGTAAAATCGCGGCAATAGGAAAGCGCATCGTGAGTGTCGTGCCGGTCCATTAAGCATATTGCGCAGCCCTACTTCGAAAGTCCTAAAAAGTGAAAAAAAAAATCCCCCGACGGCGGCAGAGAGGGATGATGGAAATAATACTAATAGCGGGAGCACATGTAGGGTCGCGGCACTTAAATTAAAGCTCTTTTTTACCTGCATTATGTCGACGCGCGGACTGTCACCTTTCCCATTAAATAGATTTCTAATAGAATGCAACATTAAGTTTTTTATCGCAAAGACGGAAAAAGTAGATGACGGACATATAGCGCGCGATCACATTGTCGCTGTATAAAATTTTACCCATATGATGCTTTATGCATCACGTTTTACGTATCTATATTATTAATTATGTTGTGTTTGAATTTTCCACGAGCATCTTATTATCTCAGTATTGCAGTTACCCATGCAGTTTCGGCATTTTACTTACAAAATGAAAGCGGAATTTCTTATAAATACACAAGTGTACTTAGTCCGCCATAACATCTGCACACTCGACGAACATTGCATTATTAATATTTAATCCCCGCGAAATGAGAAACGCCGAGTGCGCGGGACTAGCTGCCGAAACGACGGTGCAATTATTTAAATATCCATTTTAAGAGACCACGCGAGAAGTATCTCGATCATGAAGTACGTTTGCGAAACTCTTACTAAGAATTTTATATAAAGTTTCACGTATACGTTTTGTGTACATTAATGAATCACTTAGCGATAAGACGTGGTTACAATATTTCTCATTCGTAAACGTATGAATCATTGTCTTTTAATGATTCACCGCAGAGTATATAAGTATTAAGAATATTCCAGATAAACTCTATCATGGACGTTTCATTCAAATTTTCATTCAACGCAGATGACGTTGTTATATCATTGAATTTCATACGAGTCTTCCTTCCCTCCTCCGTTGTCGTGTCACCATAGTTATTCAAATACCGCCGTTTCGAACGGCATCTTTTAAATTGGTCCGCGAGACAAAACCAAGTATTTCCATTTGTTCGTCGTAGCTTTGATTTCCTCTTCTTTCTTCGCCGAGGCCACTCGTCACTCGATTACAAGTGCTCTTGGTTCGAGGAGATTTTAATTAAATGCTTTCCTGCTCAAAGGTCCACCGTTCCTAGGAATTCGTCCTCGTCCGTGCGCGATCAAGACGACCGAGATTTCGCGATCGGGACATTTGTTTTCCCGGGTGAACGAGAAAAGAATAGATCACTTCCGTCTTTCGGAACTTCCCAGATGGCCGATTAATCAAGATGTTCCGAGCGGCAAAATTGCACGAAAGAAGTTTCCCATCTGAAGATTATTCAGGGCTTCTCCGCGACTAATTGCTTGAAAAGTTAAAGATTGCTGGCTTCTTGTCAAATTTATATCTGCAATAGACATTTTGAAATGTCAATTTTAGATTATAATTGAATTTTGAACTAAACAGCGTTAAAAAGGAAAAGTATATTTATTTTGTATTATATATTGTATTATATATTATATATTGTACGGCTGTTTCGTTATACTGTGAATAAAATATCAGTAACACATTAGAGATGGTTTTAATCCTTAAAGTCTGATTAATAATTACTAAATTTATTTAAAATTACATATAATCTTGTGGATTTTGTATCGATATACCTTGATATAACAATTTATAGAGATTTTTGTTAACAATCTATTATTGAATTTAAACGAGAGCTTCTTTTTAAAATTCAGGAATAAACGTAGCTTCTACGACACGTATTTGGATACATTTAGGAGTGCACATTAAAGCTCGAAAAACGGCAGGATTTTCGCGATGTATTTCGATGTCGTGGCTGATTTAACGTGAGATTAGCTTCGCCGAGAAATACGACTTTATTAATCGCACGTTAAATAATCTGAAAATTATTACAGCCAAGCGCCGTAGCCGCTGCTAATTTGCATTGTAAGCCACAATTAAACTCGACGTACTACAATCGTGACATTGTATTTGGTTACATATTATTAAAGTTCGCAAAAAAAATTTTAAATGAAAAGTCGCAACTTGTGAGCTGCATGTTGCTTGTCACGGCTTGGCTGAGCTTTTAATCCTGTTGTTCCTGTGTAAGGTAAAAGAGGTTTTTAAATTTGATTTATGTATCTTTTAGTTACTCTTAAAAACTTTGTTATGATGTTAATATCATTCGTGTAAATTAAGAATTTTATATTTATAAAAATCCATCTTAGAGAAAATCCATTAACTACTACAGTCGCTAAAAGAATAAATTAACTCCAAAATAAAAAACAAATATAGAAGTAGAATGCCACAAAAACTTGAATACCAAAAATTTACGAAGAATTAATTATATATGACATCTTTTGCCGTAACTTTGGAAAGGCATGCATTGTATGATCGCATTCACGAACTCTGCATAATTTCATATCTTTTACTTTTGCCTCTTCCTCTCTTTCTTCGTGAATTAAAAAAATTTTTTTCTTCAAAACGGACGAGTCTCTCAGAAGTTCTACGACATAACCGTAAATAATAACGTTGAAAATGAACGTTACACGTCACTCCGGAACGTAACTCATGCCGTATCGCCAACGTAAAAACGCTGGTCATATATCACGCATGGAAGTGCGTAACCAGCTACATGTAACCAACTAGGCACGCGTGCGCTCGCAGAGTCGTTTATATTCTATGCACCAGTAATTTTTTCAAATCCACGTAACTTAAATTCTCATTAATGGGCCACTAATGTGACATTAATGCTGTGACATTAACAGCATTAACTCTTAGAAATAACAGGACTTAGAAGAGTGACGCTTTCTAACGAAACATTGTAATCTTTATAATAGATATACTTGCAATTATTACACTTTTTTTCTAGCCGATACGTGGCAATTATTATACGTAAAATATATTATACGAGACTAGATGAATAGAAATTTTTTAAAGTTTCTGTTTTTATCAGGTTTCTTATTCCTCTGTGAAAATTACAGCGACATTAGTTAGAGGATATTTTACTTTACGCGATTTATCATAAAGTATATGAAAGTTTAATTTAAGTGATAATTAAACTAGTTAATGCTATGCATAGTCGAGTAAACCTTTAATTTCACGTCGTGTTCACTGACGATAGAGTTCTCTAAGATATTTGATAGTACCGGCTAGGTCGATAAGCGTCCATGCGCAAAATCCTTAAGCGACGTTCAAGAAATCGTAATAGCTACCGCTAGTGTTTAACGGTATATTTATGGATGGAATCGACACCCTCTCGTGCTCATTCACGCTTCGTGAAATCTCACGGTCTCTTATAGTTGTAGCTATTTCCAGGATAAAATGAATCGAAATGGAAAATGTCGTCGGCGGAAAAGTCGTTATTGATGCATTGTACGATCCTATTCACGAACTCTGCATAATTATTGATTTTCGACAATTTAAAGAAAGATATATAAATATTTTATAACTGTGGTTTATTAAAGATGACTATTTAAAAAATTCACCTGTTCTTTTATCGTATATCTTTCAATAATATTTTTAGTGTTTACATTTAAAAATATATAAATTATATGCAAACTTAATATATAGACTAATAGTATCAATTTTATAAAAATTTTTAATAAACTATGAACTACTTATGTTGAAACATATTTTTCCAAATTTTAAGAAATGTTTTTCATTTTTTTACGGAAATTATATTTAACTGTACAAATAAATATTTATCTATTAAATTTTATCAGAAGAATTATCAAAGTTAAATTGATTAAGAAATTAATGAAGTATGTAAAAATGTCGTGACTTATTAAATGTTCAATATCAATATCAATAGTCTGATTTTCTGAAATATTGCTTTTACGTTGAATGAATTTCATGTGCGCACCATTTGGTAAATCGTGTGCGCAAAGTGGAAACACGAGGACTCATTTGGATTGTCGAATGGCGATGGAAGAAATGTTCGATCGATCGCTATTCGGAAATGCGCCGAATCGTTCCTCGGAATTTCCGCGACAGGCTTTTAATTAACGTCAGTCCCCGATTGGCGCTCGCTTTGATACCTATTTTAGAAGATACAAGGACTTACTTCAGCATTCTGCTAAATCTATTCCTATTCCTCTCTCCTTCTTCTCCTCCTTCTTCTCCTTTCATGCGACTTCAATTCGCTACCTTACCGCCGGCATAGCAGATTGAATTTTACCATCTTCAGGCAGCGCTAATTACCATCTTATTCGACTTCTCGATATTCTACCAGGCATTGCTGCACCGTAGCGTTTCGACATATTATGCTAATTGCAGATCATTATCTTAATTGCGTTAAGCACACTGCTCGCTTGTAATTCATATACGAATTTTGAAATGAATCTCTCTTGATTGAATTTTACTTTTATTGCTTTTTATTGCTGCTTTTTCACTGAAAGTATGTAATAATGAAGTTTCTTGAATGAGCACAAGAAATCCATCTTGTTTTTTTGAGGGAAAAAAGAAAAGAGAAACGACGGATAACTTTTCATATGCATTAAATTTAAGTGCGTTGCTGTTTCTTCGACAGTTGATCAAGTTAGGATTTTGAGATATTTTCGTCAAGATTCAATCACTGCAAAAAGTTATTCATGTTCTCTATTTCTGATCAAATATCGAATTCTAGTAGAAAGATTTACTTTTTAGACTAATTCTTTTTGAGTTATTGTCCACTTCATCGATTCTTTATTGGTTTCATTTTCAATTAATGGAATATGCATTCTCTTTTAAGAGAATACTTTTTTAATGGTTCTAAGTCTTATTACGATTGATTTCAGCGTTAAATAATTAAAAGTAACACATATGTATAACAATAGTTTTACGATTGAAAATTTATTTTGAAAGATTGCTATAATAATAATACAAACATACATTATTAAAGAATAATGTACTGCAATATTACAATAGCATGATACATTTTCATATACTAGAGAATATTTATCTTTGACTCACTCATTGAATATTTAATGAGTGCATTTATTAATTATGAATCAACTTAAAAAGAAATGTAGGGGGGAAAAGGATTTTCCTGACAATTTCGCAAATGATATGAATCAAGAGCGAAATTATAGAAATGAGTAATATCGCGATTTTCAGAGAAGAATACCTCTTGTATTCTCCGCCGTGTCCTCAGCGTCTGTCGTTTATCTTCGTCGTAATAACGTGGGAATTCGATATCTCGATAAATTGTTATCCTCGTAATTGTATTCTGAACTTAATTGATTTTGTGGAAGTCGTTTTTTCGCGGTCGCTTTCTCGCCCGTGACTCGACCGTATAATCGATGGCTTAATAGCCCACAATAATTCTCGGTATTAACGACCCGTGGGGATAACTTCTCTTGGGAATAATAAACCCGTTTGTCTCGCTAGCTATCGACTAGTCTATAGATCATCATATTTTTCGTCGTTAGATGTCTACCGTTTGCGAGTTTGCCCGTTCCGCTGATTCTTTCTAGGAAGGAGCAGCGCGCATCAAAGCAATATGGCATCAATTGAGCAAAATGAAATATTGTTTTTGTAATAATCATATAATTATTTCTATATGAAAAGTTGTTTGTAAAACATTTTTATTTGTTACGAAATATGTTATTATATTATATTATATATTTCGGCTTTAATTTATTTGGAAAAAAGAGAATTATTTTATATTTACAACGCAATTTTCAAGAGAATAACGTTCGAATTTACTAGTATTCTGCAAGAAAATTCAAGTTCATTCCCGTGAAGAAGTACATTCGTGTTTCGCGTGCCTTCGGGCATAAAGAAATGCTCTGATTAACTTCCGGTACAGCTCCTGGAGCTTTTTCCTGGAGCTTACAGTCCATAATTCATGCCAGGCCGTGGATTAAAATCAAGAGGAGCGACCGAGGCTATACCGGCTCTGTACCACTCTTAATTATGAAAACGCAAATGATGTTTATTCGCAGATTTTTGCCGGTACTTTGGATCTCCTTCTTTACTCGTTTCGCAATAAAATCGAAAGGGAAATTGTTTCGTTCTTTTTCTCTTATAATTTCGCAATTGAAAGAAGTGAGAGCTTAGTATAGAAAAGATAATGTCAGAAGATATTATTTCAAAATTTGCTATTAAATTTTAGCTTTAATGTATATATTGAAAATACAATAAAAATAAAAGTTTTTCTTTCAATTTCTTTATTTAAATTTTATTTCTTAATGTATTTTTTTATAATATTTTTAAATGTCATTGTATGATAATTTTGAACGTTATAAGCAAGATCCATTTCTCTTTCTTCAATTTAGGGATGTATTTTATATTCGTTCAGTTATCTGCAAAAATTGATTACGATTTATTTTCGATTAATCCAGATAAAGAGTAATGGCGATGTCTTGGCCCAAAAATTTTCGGAATAATTCAACATTTCTTCGTTAAAGTAGGCGCGGCTGTGCGCAAATGTCTCACATCCCACGGGAGACAAACGAAAGAATTAAGATTAACAGGTACCGTCGGGATCTTCTCTATCATTGTCGGTATTACTGAAGAAAGATTGCCGTGCGAATCCAATTCGCACGAGGACTATGTTTTAAAAAGAGTTTGCTAGTAACTTAATCATTTATTTAGTATTTATTCTAATAGATTTAATATTAAATAATAAAATATATAAGAAAAAAATTACAAACTTTTTCAAATATAAATCTTTGTATTAATTATATACAAAGTACGTGTTTACAGCAAAGTTTATTTATTGATCTGCCAAGTCTCTGGAGACATACGCGGTAAAATTTATATATAAAATCTATTTATTTAGTAAAAAAAATATGCACGAAAGCAACTCATATTTATTAAAAAAAACGTTATTGTTGCACGTAAATTTACATTTTTCGTACTGATTTTATTTGCTGCGTTGCGACAATGCACCGTAACAATTTAGTGAATTTTCTTTGGTGCCAGAAAACTCAAAAGCGACGAGCTGAACGGTCGGGACGAACATGCGGCAAAGTGGAGAAAGAGTGTTCGAGGAATTTATTGAAACGCATTAAAGTTCGTTGCCTTTATAAGTGAGGTTTGCAGTGCTGCTAGTACGTACCTGACAGCTTGTGAAGCCGGAGGTTAAAGAAGGTCGTTGATTTATGCGAGTTGGAAAACTTTATTAACTTTCTGTCAAGAAACGTGTTGCTGAGATGGAGTGCAAGGTGTAGCTAGCGGCCAGAAGGAGGGGAGATGGGGCAGGAACCACGTGGCGGGCAAAAGAAAGAAGAAACATCGAGGCAGAGATGTCAGATACGGCCGGAAACGCCGGGGGTGGCTGCGGCAGTCGCGGCCGCGACAGGGAGGACGGGGGACAAGTTTCGACGGGGAGGTTGAACTCGTAATTACTTATGAGGCGAACTTTTTTACCCGGTGTCCCGGGATATTACTGGACAAGAGAGGTGCGATTGTTTCTGGACGTTTCGCCATTACGAGGCACTGTATTTCTACATAATTAACTACATTTAATAACTTATATATAATAGGATATCATAATTCTAACGGCAAAATTATTGAATTAGCTTGTTCTAGTTTTGATTCTCATGTATCATTTCTTCAAGTACAAGCTAAAGGTTACTTGTCATTAGCAACGTCGCAGTTTAATCGCTATTAAGACTGCTGGTTATGACTCTATGAAAATGAACTGCTAAAGAGAGACTAAAGCGTTGTTTATAATTTGCATATTTTTCAGTGAAGTTACCAGTATAATTACTTACGAAGCGAAACTCTCATCATAAAATATTATTGAAAGATTCGGGTCTTGCAATTACTAAACTCTCATTAGAAAGTGTCATTTATTGCAAATTTTATAAATATTAAAAATGTAGTAAAATTAGACATATTATGTCTACAATTGAAATGTAAATTTAAAATGGTACCACAAGTGAATTTTAAGTGTTGTCAATTTGCTAGTGCAAAAGTATAACTACCGTAAAAATTAATAATGACGATTAAATAATATTGCCATAGCCATTGAACATGCATATAAACATGTATATATAATACTGATGATTTTATTGTAATATAAATGTAATAAGCTTTTTTTCTTGCTAATTAGTTATTTCTATCTAATTACTTATCCCTTGAGTTATAAGAAAATAAAAGTCTCGGATCACGTGTTGAGAAAACGTTTTACCTGCCATAATTTAATGTTTCATTGAGAATCGATCGTATGTGAATAATATACACATTAATTATACCTTGTTCACGATTAATTAATTTTACAATTTCGAAAAGAGGATAAGTAGCATTTTATTCCATTTTTCATACTAACTTTTACTAGTTATTCTCTTTATCTTTCAATGATATTGTAATTGATAATGGCAGGAATAATGCTAAAAGTGGATTTATAAATAAACCAGAATAAAATGGACTTTTCGAGAGGGGGGGGGGGAGAGAGAGAGAGAGAGAGAGAGAGAGAGAGAGAGAGAGAGAGAGAGAAGTTAGTTCGTAGCAAATGCAGTAAAAGCACGCCATTATTCTCATCAGAGGTTTTATATTTAATATTTCAAATCTATCATGCATAGCTTTTCCAATAAATTTGTTAGTCTTTTAAAAATGAAAATATAGTTATATAAATTTTAATGCTTAAATATTTTACATAAAATTTCTGTTAATGTAAATTTAAAATTAAAAAAATTTTTAATAGTATTATCTTATTTGTATCATAAGAAAACTTTAATTTACAATCGCTCGTTAATCAAATATTCAATATTTGGAATTTAAAGCCGCTGCTATTTTATTTTATTTTATTTTTAATAGCAATTTTTATAAATTGAGTTATTTTTAATTAAAATGTTGTAATGGTTTGATATCCTAGTGCGCTATTTGGATTCTATCCGTAATCCAATTCGTAGTCCGATTCTACAATCCGAAAAAGACGAAGAAACTTTTTCAACTGTGCATCCTGTCTCCAAACAGTTTTATGAGAAAAGTGCAAAAGTTATCCCATGTCTTATGTCATGATGAGTTTTTATTTTCAGTTTGATATATTTTTTCAATTTTATGGTTGTCTAACTTTTTAAATTTTATTGTATATGATATATAATTTTATTATATATATTTTTAATAGTATGTGTAATCTGAAGATAATATTGAAATTTATGGAAAGCTACTGTGAATGAAATATTTGATAAAATTAATAATTATAATTGATTAATTTATGGAAAGCTACTGTGAATGAAATATTTGATAAAATTAATAATTATAATTGATTATTTAAACTCTTTGCATCGAGCTTTGCAAGCTCGACTTACTAATTTCGCAATTACGAATACGCATCGCAAATTCTTCTCACGATAAAAAAATGGTATTGTTATTGAAAAATTTAGCTATTTCTATGAGAAGACTGATCCACATAGTCATTTAACAAATCCATGGACCTGAATTCAGTATATTGATCACGTCTCTAAACACGTTCACATACTCGTGCTTTTATGAATAGCAGTGCAGTGAATAGCTGAGAAAAAAGTAGAACTAAAAGCTAATCTAAAAACAAGGCTAAAATCAAGGCAGAAATGTATAGATTTGATCGAATGCAATAACATAAGCTAAAAAAGCTTATTTTTGTACTTTTTTTCCTGTTGAAAAAAAAAACAAACTCGATCATTGTGTTGCAAAAAAATGCGTAGTTTCACGTCAGTGATTTGTGTTTATCGAACAGAAATGTGCGAGGAAGGAAACGAAATAAAAATCATTTCACTGCGTTTCTGCTACGATTTACCAACGGACGTTTCGTAGGTCTCGCTCGATATTGCCGCTGCAAGATCGGCACGTTCCGTATTCTTCGGCTACACTCGAAACGTCTTCCGTCAGCAAACATAATATTTAACTTACGGACGCTCGCTTCGAGCAGAAAATGGATGGCAATTCTACGTTTGCGAACGCGATAGAAAGTTACGACAACGCGAGATCTACAATCGTCCTTATGCAAACTGGTATTACGATTCATGAAGAAATAACGATCATTTATACTCGAGGATGGAAGAAAACATGTCAACGTAACGAAATCGGAAGAGTAATCATCGCGGAATATTTTAAGACGTCTCTATCGCTTATCTATAAATAAATTAGAAATGTATTTTCAGAAAGCAAACTGTAGAACAGATTTGAGATGAAGGATTGCACGACTGCCAGTAACTCGCCGAGTGTTTCTACAGTTTTCTTTAGCACCGCTTTACCAATTCCGCTTCATACAATGATCGATGGCGAAGAGATGCAAGGAACAAACGGAATAACTTTATACGGTTGCTCGTAGACCATACGCGTAATTTATACAGATGTTTACCGAGTCGAAGGGAAGAAACGCGATTACGGCCGGTGTTCGGTCTTACTTTTTCTCGCAGCGTCAACACTTGACGTTGGAGAAAAAGAGTAGACTGCACTCCAGGTGCGCGTGTATTTCGTGGCTGGATTATCCGGTGTTAATGACGATGACCGACATCGTCTTCGAGCTCGAGATTCTCTTGTTTGTTCAATCCTCATCACCGTCGTTCTCGAGTTCCACTTCCACTTTCTTCTGTAAATACGACGAGGTTCTTCGCTCCATGCGAACACATCGGGATTTCTTCCGTTCTCTCTCTATCTCTCTTTCTCTCTCGCTCTCGCGACTTAATGCAAAGTTCGAACAACTTTGGACGGACGGGAGGCTCCGCGCGAAATCTCCAGAGCATTGTTAAAATCGTACCATCTAATTCTCTCTTCCGTCCGAAACGATTTCCGTAATCGTTTTGAAACGATAAACGCTTCCTAACGCATTCCTCTTTGTTACAGAGTTTCGCATTAATCACTGTAGTGCTCTATAATTTTATGCTTTATGTGCCTAATGCCCTGTTAATTCTACTTAATTCGAGAGAAATGTTGGCGCAATGATCAGGAATTACAAGTTAATGCTCCCATAAATATCTCAAGCAAGTATTTTAGCGAACCGTGTATACGTGCAAAATTATATTATTTCTTAACGCGTAAGCTCGTGTTTCTACATGTAAAATCGTTTATTCGAATCCCTTTATTAACGACAATTACTCGTAATGTCGAAAACAAGTATGAAACTCCAAGTCATGTCGCTTCCGCCGCCGTCGCTCAATGATTTCCTTTTATATGGCGCTGCGCACGTTGCATGTTGACAAAAGTGCACTCCAGTCGTGCCGTCGACGAAATCATTTCAGTCAGTCATCGTGCGGGCCGAGGTGCGGAGCCAATGCAAACATCTCTCGAGACCCCGAAGAGGGCAAACACCGGAGAGCCGAGTGCCCGAAGTTGCTAACTCACTCGCTTATACATGAATCCCACTGTCCGTCTCTCTGCCGCTGCTCCTTCTTTTCCCTCGCTTCTCTTCTTCTCCGGCCTGAGATTTCATCCCCGTCAATTCGCGCGGTTGCGTCCGACCACAGAGGTCGATTCAGCGAGGGTTGCTATCACGCGGATTAACCGCGAGAGAGAAAGACGCGATTGTTATGATACGCAAATTGCAGAAATTTTTCTGACCAAAGGACAAAGTGCTTCAACGGCTTTTCTTTTCACACAGTCGAGGAGGATCTAGATGGTGAACGTTTGCGCACTGAGACTCTTCGCACTTTATCATGCAATGAAATCGTTACGTCTTCCACGTGTTTTAAATATTGTTGCATTTGAATGTTGAGATATGTGCTTTCGCTGCAGTGTTCTTTCATGCGGGCAGATAAATCTTTCATGATCTCCGAAATAAGGAAGAGAAATGCCACCTTCCTCAGGAAGCAAGTTCGAAATGGCAAGTTCTCCGTGACATTCGCCGTTAACTGGAGACTCGCAATTGTCACGGCAGCGGCAAACGGCATCATGTTGAAAATCGCGCGAGAGCGGTTTGATGAAAGGCGTTGGAAATGGTTGAAAGGTACCACGGAGGGGCAGCCGTTAAAGATTTACACGTAATTGTTTCTATTGTGTCGGCGAGAAAGGAGCGACGGGGGTGACAGTCGTTAACGGCCCCGGCGGCCCGTTAAAGTACTCGGTGCGTGATAGATCGTTTGTTTCTCAATGGCGCTACGTTTAACCCGTGCAATTGTCGGCGTCGGGAAGCAGTTTGCTCGTGTAAGTCCGAGTGTTGCTTAAGAGTCGTAGGAGTTCTTGGCGCTTCACGCCGCGTTGAGAGTATGGTTTATTGGCGATTACAGTGAGTGACGATGCTTATCGTCGGTTTCTATCATTTCTATTAACACGTAGCCGACAAATGAGTGCCGATAAACCGATTACGGAAATGTAAAGCTACACTACGTTATAATTTAATTTCCAATCCCTAATTTTTCCCCGCGTAATAATTTGTCCCTAAAATAAAAATTGGCCCTTACACGACTATTACTTGGACTTGGAGAAGATAATGTAATTATTTATTGAATAACGAATGTGATTATTGTACAGAACCGATCTTATTATTGTCATTTAATTCTTCTTTCATTGTTTATTTATTACTTTGTATTTGTTACGCAACGTAATATGTACAACTTACGCGTGTACGTACCTCGAATAACGATCCGAGAGGACTTTTACCTGGCACCTTTGAGTTTCTTCGTAAAACAAACGCTGCAAAGTATGCGCGCTTTAATCTTCGAGCGATGATGTAATGACCGGCGCGACGGCGGCGCATCGTAATTTGTTAGGAAATAAGGGGTCTGTAAGACTGGCAGCCGTTAGCATCGATAGCCGGCGATCGATAGCGGCGCGATAGCGCGCGTTACGAGTGGTGTTGCGGCTAATACCGTAATTTCGGACGGAAAGTGCATGTTTTGCGGCGCGAGTCAATTCGCAGACTATCTCGCGCCATTAAATTCATGTTTGTGCACTTATTATCAGCGACTACGTGGCGTTGCACGCTAGGAACCGTAGCCCGATGCATCGAACCGGTTCTCGAGGCGTTGGCTATTTACAGTGAATACCTAGCATATCGATTGTAAATTCTCGCCAATGTGCCCGACAGCAATGGGACTCGATAAGTCCGTATCGTACGTTAATGAAGAAAAGATGGGAAAAAACGATCGCGACTGTTAATGCTCATTAATATTCAGGTGATTTATTAAGCTAATTAAGAACGTTACATTTTTGCATTTACCATTTTCTCTTTCCCTTTATTCTTATTTGAGTTTGATAATTCTCTTTTCAATTTTTGTCACATGCATGTATTTCTTTTTCGCAATATCTCTTTTTTTTTGTGACACTTTTATCACTTAATTTTTAAGTTTTAAGTTGAAATTTTTATACGTTACTCTATTTTTCTTATACTTTGTAAGTAATTTATTCATTTATATACATTTATACTTTTTTATATATAAATACTTGTCTCGGTACGTGGCTTGCCAGAGCGGAAACAAACGCTTGTCTCTTCGTCTCTGTCTCCCAGGTTTCCTCGGTGTCATCCGCATCGGCTGACGTACGACGATTAAAGTGAAATATTGGCCAAGTTGGCGCGAACGTGCGGTAGGAATCTCATTTGCTGGCGGGTTAAACAGCGATCATCGTTCGCACAGCTGCGAATTACTAATTGCTGTTTAACTTGCCGGCTCCTTAACTCCACAAATTGAACCGAGTATCCGCAGCCGAAAGGACGGCTGACTTGGAGGAGTTTGTTTCACAGTTTATCGACTAATGTCTTGCCATGACCACAAAACCGCATAATCAATAACCAAGAGCTACGCGACGCTATAGACTATGATGCGTAAGAATAGATTTAATGACCTTTCTTTTTCTGAACACGTATATTTAGCTCTATCTATATTCGCTCAGGAATGTTAGATTATAGTGAGTAGAGATACAAATAGAGCGAGCAAGAAAGAGGAAAGCAGTGGCAGAGTAGTAGCTAATGCTAAGAAAAGATAGGATGAGACGTAAGAGATTAAATTTAATAGGATAGCAAAAGTGTAGGCAGGAGATTATTGCTCGGGAGCTATAGGAGCTATAAGTAGAGTTAGGGAAGAAGGACAAGAGATTTCTAAGAGTTGTACAAAGAAATATGATTTTATAAGTGTGAGTTAAAGATAGAAAGAAGATTAAAAATAATAATTAAAGATAAGAAGGGACTGGGATGTGAATAAAAGGAAAAATAAGACCGAGCCGAGCGAAGCAACAAGAGAGTAAGAGAGAAAGAAAAGTATTTACATAGGATTGGAAGGTAGTTTGGTTAGTGATTATGAATTATAGAATAGTAACAAGTAGATATGTGAAAGGGGGAAGTTTTAGGGACATTTGGGATAACAGAGGAAAGTTATAGGAAAATGTGTAAGAATGAAACGAAGAAATGCATGGTTCTTGATGTAAATCAAGTCTCGCTTCTCGTCTGTAAAATTGCTAAAATGCACTAACTACTCTATCTATTCTCTCAGGAATGTATAGCACGAGAAATAAATATCTTCGATATAGTCTATCAATTCTCTCTGTCGTGACGTTCGGTATGGATTCATCAGCCAATCAGAAATAGAACTTCCCGTAGTTATATCTTGTATAACCCTCCGGAACTATAAGCTACCTCGATATACCATTTACTATCCCCCAAGTCCGACTGTATAATTCTAGTTTCATTAGGCGTTCGTGTATGGTTTCGCGGGGTCCTTTGTTTCCACAAGCGAGCGGAATTTCGACGATGACTCGAGAGTTAACGAGAGGTCGAGGCACCCACCCTCGAAGGATCCCCGGATGATGGCGCGAGCGCACCCGCGAAGTTTGCCATACGACTCGGTGTTTCGGCTGTTTAAGTCATTCGACTCTCGACATATTTATTCATGCGCATGCCACGTTGGTTGTACACGCCGGTATGTAAATGCGAGTTACGGTTACCTCGGCGGGAGCTACATCTCCGCCGGACCGTTCAACTCGGACGCAGCTGAGCCGAGCGCGACCGCGCGTGGTTATTAACGTTGTTGCGGGATACAATCAAAAACCGCGCCGACCGCACCTGGTACGCGCCGACCTTCGCTTTCGCGTCGCAATCGTGCAAACCGCGTCTCGTAAACTTTATCAGCGGGGAAAGGAACCGCATATACCGCTGTTGTGCGGAACCCGAGCGTTTCGCGCGCGCGCGCGCGCGCGCGCGTGCATTGTCATATCTCTCGAGATACACACGCTCGTTTGTATTGTCGCCTCGTAAAGGACGGCGAAGCGTAATGGAGCCGCTTTATCGGATATTCAGCTTCAGCTATGCTCGATTTGGCGGCAAGACGGCGGTTGTTCTATCGCGGCAAACCGGATGTCGTATACACTTCGAGTATGCGTAACGTTTCGCGCGGGCATTTCGCAGGGACGTTATTGTATGCATCGTACCGAATGCGCGGGCATTTACAGCGTATCAAACGATAATCTTATATACACGCCAGAATGATAGACCGTACGCAGCTTCGTATGAAACCGGTAAATAGATTTTCAACAGTGCGACGCGCATATCTAGCGTGCGCCAACAAATGTCACGGGCGCGAAACAAATGACGCGCCGTTGATTACGCGTTTTGTTATCGCGCGCGCGAACACACGGCAGGAACGGAACGACCGGAATTTCCACTTTGTCGATCCGGACGAGGCTCGTCATGGTGGAACACTATCGCGCGCGGCCTCCGCGATCTGCACGGCCATCCGGTGTCCGGCAATTGCGAGGACCGGTGATCGGTGTTCGCCGCACTTAAGAGCCCACTCGAGCAGCGAGCTCGCTCTTGCCTTTTCCCTCTGAATTACATCCCAAGATCAGTTCTTATCTTTTAAACAAGTGTGTTTACTGCGACTGTTCGTGGCTACTTAGGTAGGCATGCGGATAAAGTTGGCACGGACGCGCTGGCTTATCTAAAAAAAGTCGAAAGTCCAAATACTTGACGATTGTCTCATTTGTCCGATTCGTTACCGTCCGTTCTCTCACTGAAGCTTGAAAATTCTGCTTTGTTAGCGCGGCTCCGTTATCGCTCGTCGCGATACTCCACGGCGATCGAAAAATATTCGGGAGACAAAGTAGTCTAATAAGAGACATCGTACGATGGGAGCTTGCAGTTGTAATGGAGTTGAAGTACCCCTCTCCTCCCCGGGAAAAAAGAACTCAGCATGTTTCTTGTTCCTTTTCGCTGATTTTGCTTCTTCGTGAAACGTCTTATTACGTACCGTCGCGAGATAATCTCGGAGAATATATTTTAAAGGACGATACATTGGAAATTACTTACTGAGCAGTTTTAATCTATAGCACAGTATATTATATTTGATGATACCTTTATTTTGTATGTTTATATTATGTTATTTGTATATTTATATTTATATTTTTTGTATATTTTTATATTCCTCATTACGATTTGCATATGAATATAGAACATTGACCTTAATATTGTTGTTCAGACAGTTTTAAGTAGGAGAGTTTTGGTTTTAGAAATATTTACTTAATTATCAATTAAAAATAAAGTTATAAATTATTAAAATTATAAGTCTTTCCCTTAAAGGTAAATTTTGTTATTTCTTTTTTTACTGTTTAATAATAAATAATTATTTTAAAAGAACCATTGGACCGCGGAATGATAGAAACCTTTATTGCTTTAATTGCAGGCAATTAGAAGGATATTTTCGCGTTATCTTCAATCCCTTGTATCAAAGAAGCACGCGCATCTTGCTCAGTGCTTGATAATTCTGTTCGTGAAAGACTGCCTCCCTACGCCCTTTCGATAAACCGCCTTTCGAGATACGTCGGCCCGTCATAATGGAGTCGGTTTTCTACGCTAGGAATTATTTACTCACGTCGAGAATGCGATGAACATCGTTCTAAAAGGAGCCCGAAGTCTCGTCTACCAAGCGCGGTATATTCCTTGTCAGGATTCAACGACTGAAAGCTAGTCCCTGCGGCGGTCACTCGCTCTTTCCTCCTCCCTCTATCTTTCTCTCTCTCTCTCTCTCTCTTCCTCTCCTTCTTATCCGCTCCTTACAAGATATCATTACGCAGATAAAACTGCTTTGCTGAAAGGCTTCCGAGCTAATCGACCGCCATACCGGGTCCTGCGCTTTCGTCGAAAACACGCGTTTCCTCGAAACCTTCCAAGCGCATGTGGAATGTCAATGCTCTGATCAGCACGCTGATAATCCGATAGTATGCGACGCCGAGTATATGTGTAAGTTTTGATGTAGTTTAACTACCAAATTCACGCACATATATCCACGCTCACGCGATATATTGCTTTTTATGTGTTGTTTAATAGTTTTTATTATGCTTGGCTTAGCCATTTTAGTCTCTTAACCATCGCGTTTTAAGCTTTTAATGACAAAATTGTTGTAAATAATATAATAAATGTATGCAAAGTGCTACTACATCGCTAAGGAATTTCTATATTATTTTATTATGTTCTTTTGATTACGTTTAATAACGTAATAATATGCGGATTCTATTACACGCGAATGAACTAGCAATATATTACGAGTATCATCGGGGTGGTCTTCTTGTTAAGGCGAAGTGTGCCACTTGAAGGCACCTCAGAAGTCATATTGTAATCTCCTGACTTTATGCCAGCGTTTCTTGAATTTATAATCACGTTTCTTGACAATTACGCTACAACAAGTCGAGTTTCTATCTCGACTATTTACGTTCGGGAGCTCCGCTGGTACATAAATACTCGTCAGAGTTATCAATTATCTGCCTCCGATGATAATACGTGCCGTCTCGCTGCGATTGCGATGGAAAAAGATACAAATTCGTTTTTATCATCATTAAATCACTATAACAATGTAAAATCCTTTGTTCGCCAACACGGTTTATTATTCTGCTGCGGTTGCAATTAACCATGATGAACGTTTATCACTTTTGCATTACACATAAATGTTTCCACAACAATGTATTTATTTGAAACATTCGATAATTATATTACGAGCGGCAGATAATTATTTTCTCAATCGACGTGTGGCATGCAAAAAACAATCATGCTAAATACAAACAGATAAAACGATTATTAGGCGTTTTCGAGCGTTCGCGATACCGTCAGTCTCAAACACACTCAAACTCTGACGCGAGAAGCTCGTCGCGACAGCAGGACAAAGAGGCCAAAGTTATTCAAGGAATATACTATCAGAAGCCGACCATCCGCAGAGTAGGAAGACAAGTAAAATACACAGGACAGGCGAGCAAGCCAGGCATTCTTGATGAACGTGCCCGTTTATATCTACCGGCTGGAACCGCCGAACGCGAGCGGCCGCACGAAGACGCCGAATTCCGCCTCTGTTTCCAACAATTTTATTTTTACCTTTTAATATATACGCCGTCCGATGAGATCGCGCGAGGAACGCCCGACGGCACCCCGGTGTATGTGTGTATGCGTGTGCGCCGCTTCTTGATACTAGATAAAGCCGACGTCCGAACGAGGAGAGCTGCCCTTTTACTCTCCCTCTTCGGCCTTCGTCTTTCAACGGCGGATTTCTCGATGCGTAACCACGCGGATGTTACCTTGCAGAGACGCGGTATTTCCGATCTGCGAGACGATCGACTCTTTTCGCGGTAACCCCGACGACGATGATAGTTGACGCAAATTAATGCCTGGCGATGTGAAGCGTTCAAGGGGATATCGTTCTCGTCGTAGCTAGTTGATTTTATGGACACGTGATGGTATAGAACGATAGTGCTTTCGATGTCAACTACGATAATAGTGAGTTATGATAGTCTAATGGGCTCTCGAGCTGTCGTGGGCACTTTACTTCCCATATGTTTATTCTATATTTTTTGCAAAATGTACGTATCATCGTTTCTTCCTGTTTGGAATTTAATAGTCAGATAATTGAATTTTTAGATTAATTGTTACGATAATCACTGACGTGTCAGCAGGCAAAAACATTATAAAGCTCGATGAGCTGCGAAGAAATATTTGCCCATCCTTTTATTCATCCACCGGATGATTTCTCACATTTGGACGCGCCTTCGTAAACGCGGAATTTCACTCTTTCGAAATATCGAGCGGCCAGCGAAATGGCGACAGTAAATAATGTCCATTCGTTTGTAGCGTCATCGATAAATCATCGAGCGTCATGACGGGAAATTGAACTTTCGAGAATACTTATGCCCATACCACGTTATTATTCATGTCGATAGTGCGGGAGCGCAAAAAAGGATACGCGCCAGCGCGTATTTCAGGACGATCGATTATAAATAACGTCGTAGTGTTTCCTTGATTCATCCACGTGGTGAGCACATAAAACTTTCCCACGGGAAAGTGGTGGCGTAAAAACGAAATAATAAAAATGTGCCTTTGTATTTTTTTAAGTGCACTCGAAACTGAACCTTCCGTGAAATATTATCGCGATAAGTCTTCGTGAAATTGTAATTTTACGATCTCACCATGACGGCTTTCATTAAACGCCTGAAATGTCCGAAAAAGGGTCCGAAAAAGGGCTTAATAAAAAGGGAAAATCGTCGATAGATACAACAATGGTATCAAACGCGAGCAGTAATGTAATAACAGCGAGAGATAACGCAGTTAATTTATATTTTTCGCTTTTCCCCGAAAGTTATGGCTCGTAGGCGAAGGGAAAGAGAATCGTGGCGAGTATAAGATCAAAAGTATGAGAATCATAAGAAAGAGAGAATTCGGAGCGTACGATTGTGCTCGATAAATAATGCAAATCTGGCGGAGCCCTCCTAAGCTTCCGCAAGCTGCTTTGTAACGCGATCAGGATTGGTTGCGAGCCAACCACGGCGTCGACGCATCGCATCTGCGCCACCGACCCGCGAGAATTTATGTGCGGGGCGCGTTGTCTAAGGCGGGCCAACAACGGACGACGACATTCGCAAACCAGCGCAACTTAGCCCCACGAGTACTCGCTGAAACACACAGGTGATTTCGTTGAGTTAATTACACCCCATGAAACTTCCTACCACAGTCTTATTACGTTGTGGCACGCCGTTGTCGTCCTAAAATGATACAGATGACCTATTCCCGCTCTCTCTCTCTCTCTTCCCTCCTTTTCTCTCTTTGGATCTCTCCGTTAGTTCTGTACATGTTTGAAATAATATATTTTAACGATGGTCTTTTAATTACTATCTGTGATGGATTAATATTTTTGATTGATTTTTGAGACAGATAATACTTGATGTCACTAACGTGTGTCTAATCATTCACGTAATGCCAATCGGAATAAAATATAACGTGCAATAATTATGTACATTGAGCAATTATATTTTTTGCAATTATATTGAATATTATCAGAAATACGTCACATCAAATAAATTGCGAGATTATAAGATTTTCATAGCAAAAACAGATTTTAGGTGTAGTATGAGATTTTTCAGCTACAACTTCTTTATTTTGTATAGATTCTGTATAAAGTTATTTGCGTTATTGCGAATTTCGCGAGCTATTTGTTAATTCCACATATACTGGTCATGCTGACGGAGAATGCAATTTTGGCGAAAGCAGGGATTGGATATACATATAGCGAAGATGTATTAAGCCTATCGATGATGCCTCGGTCGATAGGTACCGTAATTACGGTAATGTTATGCGAGCTAATTGGAGGATTTTGTGAGAATCGATAAAAACGAGATTGCTCGGCAGCGAAGTCAAGTATTATATATCGGATATCCAAGAAATTGGCTATCGGCGTATTTCTGCCCGATCGTTATTACTTCCGTACAAAAAGATCAGAAAAGCATACGCAATATAATCTAATATAATTTTTTTGGCAGTTCTTTTGTCGATCGTATCCTATCCGAAGCACTAATTTCGTAAATTAAGAATGTATTCGCATTATCGGTCATGCGAATTTTACTCGCGATCCAATCGTTCTTCGATCAGTGTCGCGAAACATTTAATCTTAAATTTGCGATGTATCCATTTTCAATTATTCGTTGTACATTTAATTTATTTATCAATTTATTTTTTTAATTAATTTATCTCAAATATCTATAATTTAACTTGATCAAAAATTTGTTCAGTCGATAGTAACATATTTGGTAGAATAATATTGAATAAAAATATCGAAATTGTGGAATATAATATGGGATATTACGAGTAATAAATTAGTTCTTAAACACATATCACACTGAGAGTTTTACTATTCTTAAAAAAAATTGGAGGGTATCTTTTTTTTACTACCTTCGGATTTACTCGCGAAACGCATACAAGTCTTTCATTTAAGTCTTTCGCAAAAAAATGAAGAATTAACGTTTCAATTACGACTTCGCTAATAAACAAACGAACACCGCTTTAACCTCGGACCGAGCAAACTTGCTCCAACTAGTTAGGACCTCATGTCGCACTCGCAGTCGTCGGCTCCCTTTTTCTATAGCGACGAGTTTGAAAGGAACAGCTAACAAGTAGTGTAAGTCGCGGTAGAGGAAAAGAAGAACGGAGAAAAACAGATGGTAGCAACAATGAGAGAGAAGAATATTGCATTGGGAGATCTGCGGCCGTGTGGTAGTTACTTCTTTCGCAGCGTTACGAAGTTACATCAACGACCAATCCTTACAATGTTAACGAGAACATGAAACTGAAATTAAAGAACGAAGAAGATATAATAATTTTAATTTTGAAAAAAGAAAGGGAGAGAACGCTGGGAGAACGAAATAGCAAACGTTATCATAAGCGTAATTATCAGTTATTTCTAAGATATGTGTTTGTAACTGAGAACTTATATACTTACGTGTATCACTTGTAATATATAAAAGCATCAAACTATAACTATTAAGTTATTAAATTTGTTGATTTATAGCTCTTCTCAATTTTTTCTTACGAAAATATATGGCTGTGAGAAAGTAATATATTTTAGCTTTCACATGTAACAGTTGAGTAATATATTTTTAATATAAACGACACAGCTTTAGAACATTTATTTCTATTCTATGGCTGTAAATAGATAACCGACATCGAGTCTTATTTATACATAGCCAGTTGATATTGTTGCTAGAGAATTACGAGATGTCTAAATGTTATCTGTTACTAAAATTGCTTATCGCTTACATTCATGAATGTGCTAAACGATCAACTTAAATCCCTCAGGAATTTTCATTGTGTGAGAACAGAATTGGCAATCGTAATTATTTAATGTTTGGATTTATTTACACGGTTATACTCATAGTGTCAAATTAGACTCAATTAGAGTTATTTTTAACTATTCCATAGGTCGCACACTACTCTTACTCAATATTTCATTAATTTTGACTAAAAGAAAGGTAAAATTTTAACTAACATGGAAGTTAAATTAGATAAATTAACTTTAATTTTAGTTAAAATTTGAACCAATCATGAATTTACTTTTCTTATAGTCAAAATTAATGAAATATTGAGTAGGAGCAGTGGCAACTCCGTAGGAGTTTATAGTGTAGATTTAGATCTCATCTCATCTAATATAAATAAATGTTTATGTAAAAAGATGATATATTTAACATTAAAAAAAATTAATTAATTTCATATTTGACCGTTTACGTTAAATGTTTTCCTAACACAATGCAATTTTTTGTTGCTGCCGCGAAATAATGAAACTTTTATTAATTCCTTCTCTGTTAATTTTGACAGTAATAACAATAGTAACAAATTACAATATACATTATAAATCTAAAGTACGCAGTTTAATTCACATAATTACATTCATTTCAGTGATATGACATTTATTGTAAATGAACTAAATATAGCACCAATCATGAATTAACGTCACGACGAATGTTCCACGCTGCAACTCATCTTCCCTCATTATTGTGATTTGCGTGACACAACGATGAATTAAGCAGCTCTGCCGTGCGATGGTTAGTTCGGCGGTTTGGTATCGTACGGATGTGTTTTACGCGACGGTGCGTTTTCGGGGACGCGGGCCCATCGTCCGTGTCGCGTAGGCGCGAGCGTGCGTGCAACGCCAGCGGAGTGGTGTTGCGAGTGGGTGGTACGTACGTGTTCGGCAGTGTGCAATGTCCCGCGGCGACACGCCAAGGCGACGGTAAACAATGTGAGCATACATTACTTACACCCCGCCCAGTACCAGCGCATTGTGTCACGGCGGTGTGCATCCGCGCGCGGAGTCCATCCGCACCTTGTACGCACCCTCGATCCCATTCCTTTTCACACCTCCTTTTATTTTACTAGCAGCATTTAAAGTACCTTTAATGTATTTTCCCTGTATCTACGCACGAAAAAAAAAAGATGCAAAATATTGTACTATAATATGCTCCGAAGTATCTCAGAATTGAAATTCTTCTCCTTTCTGCCTTTCTCTTCCTCTATCCATCTAAACTATTTTTGTAATTTAGATTCGATATATTCTTTTTTTATTGAGGAGCATATATTAACAAAAAGATTTAATGAATAGGAATATGTTATAAAATGTATTAAATATATTTAATTGATTGATTTTCGTGTATCTTATTTGTTTTCGTGAAAATATTTAATTATTTTAACTATTTGATATTTTTTAAAATTACATATCTTAGATATATTTTACAACAATTCTATCACATATCATTGTTCTCATTGTCTTGTTAACAGTATAAATATTATTTGTTTCTGGAACAGAAAATTCAAATTGACGTTTTTGTAAACGCACACTTCAATCCGTCATGTTGTATTTTGATCTGCTTGGCATCCTGCAATTGCTTTCCTTTTCTCGCATCTATTCTCCTTTCAATTTCAACTTCCACCAATTTCGCTTCTTTCACTCTTATCAGTATCTTCCTTTTTAAAGAAGAAAGTTTGCAAACATCATTTTCTTTAAAATAACACATATTGTTATGGATTTTAGATTATTTCTAATATTTATTGAATCGGCTTTATTATTAAACAGATATATCTTTACCAAATTTTTTCATTGCCAATTTTTATTTTTGACACGACAAATAGTTTAAGACTCGAGTTGTGTTCTGATTTATCGAAGCCGATTTTTACGTCGATTTTTATGCTGAAACATCAATTGGTACCGTCGATGTTTAATTTGTGACACCTGTAGCAATGTCAATACCAGCAAAAATTAATTGAGATATATGCTCGTTATAACGACCGCTTTCATCACCAGCCGTAGCACACGATAATTGATTCCTACAAACTGTGCGCCAACAAGAGGATGAATAAACTTACAATTTATTTTTACGCTTAACGTGTCGTCCAACGTATGTTTTATTTAATAAAACAAAGCGCAGTATTATTCACGTGCTTTACACTGTTAGCTTTTCTCTAGACGCATTTATTATAAAGAAAAATTATATATTTTGTAATAATATATATGATTTTGCAACATAAATATTTATTCGGCAAAATTTACAAAATGGATAACAGATATTTACTATAAAGAAAATTAAAAAAAAAATATTGTGTTAAAGTTAACATGAATTAGTGTTTAGCACTCCGAATTCTTATTTAATAAGAACTATTTAGCAACCAAAAGTCAATTGTTTATTTTATATTTTAATTAATTGGATTACATGTTATTTAATATATTGATTGCGGAAAGATGAAATTTTATATTTATAGATAAATATAAAAATATGAAGTCAGAGGAGATTTTCAGATAAATACAAGACCGTGATGTTTTCTCGAATGCCGTGAATCGTATTGTGCCGTCAGATCTGTGAAGGAGCGTCTTTTTCACGAGAACTTGAGAAGAAAGATGTTATTGACACAGCAATAACATGATAAGATATATTTGACCCAAGGTCTAACTCCTTTTCCTTTCGCGAGAAAAAGCTATGGGCAACACCTACGAAACTACAGAAATCCAATTTGCGATTTTTATCGTATAGATTTCAGCGATCTCATGTCTTTTAAAATCTATTAAATTCGAAGTAAGCTTGTTTAATTCGATTTCGAATAATTATCATTTTCAGCAACTATTCTGATAACTCATTGTAAGTATTACAATAATGTTATAAATATTCACATTATATTTTGCATTTTTTTTAAGAATATTTTATTTTTAAATATAAGCTAAAGGAATTAAAACTTTCATACTTGTATAGATTATTCAGAAAGCTCTTCCTTCTGTTATCGATGCGCTAACAAGTGTAATGAACGGTCATCGATGGGAAGGATCACGAATAACTCAGGAACTCGTGTCGTTCTCACGCTCAAGGAAGAGGGTTATTGGCCCCTCATCATGGTTACATCAGTTTTCTTATTAAAGAGGGAGAATAAGATCAACTCCTACAAAAATAATCCTGTGAAGTATGATCTTGAAGTTTTGCTGTCTAATATTTCGTAGATATGCTTACGGAATTTTTACTACGAATAACACTTCACACAATCAAGACAGAAACTGAGAACTAACTGACCTGTCCATTTGAAGCACTCAAGACCGGTTATCTATTTACAGTTTTAAAGTGGGGACAACGCTCTAAGCGTAAACGTCTACTAAAAACATGTTTTAGTATAATGTAAAACGTAAAATGTTTTCATTACAGGATTGCAATTGTACTGTAACGTTTTTAATTTTAAAAAATTTAGAAACTGGATATACAGAACTGCCTAGCTGCTCAAAATTATCTAACTCTTTACAATTCTTTTAAAATAATAGTTTTAACACGGAACTGTCAACAAGCTTTAAATTAATGTGAAATAGTATTGTTATTTGAAATCAAGGAGACGAGAACTCATAGCGAAACTTGAACAATTCGAAGTAACTTACAACTTTAACTTTGTAATACCTCGGTCTTTCTAGTCACTGACATAATAGCAATAATGTTTATATAATAAATATTTATCGTTAACTTTGTACAAATTGAAGACTTTATTTAAGGACTCTGAATGACTAATTACACTGAACACAAATTAACTGTCGCAAAGTTAAAGTGGGAGCAAATATGCAGCGAATATGCAACAGAAATACTTAAGGAAGCTCGTGCGACTGCGAATTGCGAATGTTTATATATTTTATTGATATTTTAGAATTCAGATTATAACTGACAATTGAAAATTTGCATACTAAAACTGTTTAACAGTTTCACACATTTACTATCATTTTTACATGATATATGTACGTACATTTGTACATGTAAAATAAAATATATAAATATTTTGTTATTTAATGTTACAACTTATTTGCGAAATTCTACCGAAATATCGTAATTTGCTATGTATATATCACAGTATATACTATACAAAATTTTATCATTCCCAACAGTATAATTATTATCTAACTATATTATCTAACTATATTATCTAACTATAAGACTTGAATATTTAACTTTAATTTGCTGTGTCTCTCTCTCCGTAGGAAAATTCTAGCGTTAAAGAAAATCGAAAAGAAGGTACGAATTGCCAGAAAAAGAGAATAGCAACGAGGTAGATATTAAGTTTGCAGGAACCATATTCATTGGTAGGCCTTCGTGGAATGTCCGTTTCGACAACGAGACGTTAGTAATCGCTTTCGAGAACCCTCTGTTCTCGAGCAATTCGAGTGTATCTAGGTGTTAAGTCGATATCTTCATCGTGGCAACACGCAAATGAGAGAGGCGCTGCAAAAGACGCCCGACAAGTAGAATGCGAGATCCGCGCGATCGTACGGATAATACGAGGGAGAGTACAATGCCAGTGTCATCCGCATTCCTCGTTTGTCAAGCGCACGTAAAGGCGAGATTAAGAGAATCCTCTCTTCTCCTCCTCCTCCTCCCCCCTTCCATTTCCCTGTCTCTCTTTTCTGTTTTCTCACTTTCCTCATCTTCACCCTTGCACATTTCCCTCTCTCGCTTCCCTTTCTCCCCTCCCCTCGTCCTCTCTCACGTTGTAGATACAACCGTGACGGTTACAAACGATACCGACGTTCCAAGGGGTTACAATGGATTTAAGTCACGTTCGTTCCACTTAATCCGCGGACATTCTTCCCCGGCTTCCACCTACGAGCTTTCCCTGCGCGCCGACACGGGCTCGAATTCCTGGATTCGTATTCGACGACGTGAACGTAATTAAGATGTAACGCGTCCCTTGAATTCGAGCATGTTCGCAGCGACGACGTCGTATGGAATAATTGTCGCAATAGCAAATTTGAGATTGAAAGTAAGCCATGCAGAATGATTGCCGAATGATATACGTACGTCCCAGCATGTACACTCTACTTTTGCGCTAAACTTACGGAATGTCTGCTATATAATAATAAAAAAATAAAAAAAATAGAAACGCGCTCTTTCCGGACAAAAGCGGGATATTACGAGAATGATAATGTGCCGCGACACGCCTCTTCCTAAATCATAAATCGAAGAATTGTCAAGGGAAGTATCACATTAAAATAAAATAACGTAAAGCCTTAATCGCGAATTTCGAGGGGAGGCCATAATTCATCGAACAGTGACTCGGGGCGTCTGCCACGGTCAGGTAACCCGGATACTTGCGACATGGCAGGGCGGAAACTCGTTTCGCCATAACAATTTCGCGGAGCGGATAACACGAGAACGCCCGCTGGAATTACGTACAAATGGCGAGCGTTATCCGCTCGCGGGGCGCCAGTAAATCGTTTTATCCAGGCCGTGCCGGCGCACGGACACACCGGCGTTTATTTAACTGTAAGTTCAGCCGCCGTGGCCATTTTTCTGAAACTATTCCGACCGGAGCCATTACCGGCTCCGGACGACCGAGACGTTAAACCGTTCCGGCGCGGCGGCCTGCTCGCAACTGCGATACGGCGCAACTTTTGTCCTTTATGGGAGGTCCCTTAAATATAGGACGACCTCGCCCAAGTGCTCACCACCTTGCGTTTCGACCCTCTCAAGATTAGAGGTCCGCGACCTTTAACCAGCGAATGTACCGTATACTCCGCTCTCGTGAGATAAAGTCGATGAAGCTGGCGCGAGAAAATTATTCGGAGAGCATCCGTGGAAAGTTGGCACGATATAAATTTTCCTTCCTCAGACTTTGCTATATGTATGTAAGAAATATTTTATGTGTTATTTGAATATCTCAAGCTGCATATTTAAATCGAACAAACTTCGAACTTCTCGTCGTTCATGCCCTCAAAACTATCATTATTCACAACACATAACGTTACTTTGTTAGCTCACAATGATTGGCTTATAAAAATTATTTGTATAACATTATTTATTATTTTTATATTATAGTAATACGTTGTTAATTAAATTCACATGCAAAAGTAGATTTTGATAAAATAAAAATAGTCTTTATTGAAAAATAACAAAAGATAGGAAAACTTTTCAATATCAAACTATTAACTTATCGATATAGCTATTTTTATTTCAATCAAATTATCTGACAAACAAATATTTACTATTCTGCAATAAAAATTAATGTCACATACTATATAGTGAAATAGTTTGAATTATTTTTTTGAATATATAAATATATAATTATAGCTAACGTCTCCTAATAAATTTAGTCGGTTCTTTAAGTTAAACCGAGAAGTTGTAAATTTAAAAGGTACTTCTATACGAATTTATGTTTGAAATAATTGCGCTTAAACATGTTAATCCACTCGTAATGCACTGATAATATTCTCACTTACATGTTTAATGTCGTTCCAAACATGAATCCAAGAATGTTTTTCGAAGAGACGGTGCTTCGATCCGGCTATAAAATCGATACACGGGACACTACTACACCCACAGTGATAGTTTCTGGTCAAAAGCCATTGTATTAGCAGTCACCTTTATTGAGAATGCGAAAGAGACTCGCTGTCTCAGGACCATTTTACGACTTGCCATAAACTCGTATACAAGTTGTCGCGAACGAAGTTAGCTTTCTGCGCCCCGGAATTCCTTGATCCAATGCCGTCGGCGCTTTCCAATACATTTTTCAAAAGTCAAATTAAATGTCGTTTAATGTAGACACACAAAAATTTCTGATAAAAATAGATAACACGTACTAGACGTATATATTTATAATTCGTGAAGACATCTTGATTTTTGGAAAATTTGTTTTTATTAATTTCTCAATATTTTATTGTATTAAACGTTCACACATTTAAATCTCGAACGAAGAGCCTTCGTTAACGATAGAATTTTATGACTTAATATTATTCATCGCTCAGCACTTACTAGCTTAACTTATATCATCCTCGTCTGAAGTTTAATCGTAGAGGTAGATATACGAGCACAATTTCGTGATCCTGCTTGATTCTGTCGTTCGTCATGCAAAATGGACATAAACGCGTAAACACCTGCGCGTTCCTTTCCGCGTCTCACGGAATATAAAGCATTGTCCCCGAGGAGCGTGCGGGATTCGTGAAGGGTAGGATCCGCACAGGATCTCGCGGCCACGCCATGCGATATCCTCGGTCGCACTCGCGCTCGCGACTCCAATATAGCTCTCGTTATTGCTATTTTATTGCTCGTAAATCCTTACGTGCCGCACATCCTGCCGCACGGGGATATGACCGTATCCCTTAACGGGTGTCTCACCGGGCTCTGCTATCTCGTAATTCCACGCGACAGGACTCACCTTGACCGGAAGTAAAAATAGCTATGCTCAAGGAACTGTGCTCTTCTTTCTACGTATTTATTTCCTCATTTCACTAAATTCTACATTAATTTTATTAAATCAATAATATATGTATAATTTTTTATTTTTGACAATGCATATATATTCACTTCTGAATTGTATCAAAACAGATAAAATATTACTTGTATACTACTAAAAGTCAAATAAAAAAATTTTGTTATGAACTTTTATTTTATATTAGTATTGCGATAGCTTCCCCGCCTCCCCCAATTTTGTGTCTTGCAAGAAATCAATTCTGTAAAAAAAAAAGAAGATTTCTTTCTAATTTTAATTAATATGTTTAATTCCTGCAATAAATCTTTTAGATTCTTTAAATTATATTAAATTTTGTTAGACTTTTGTATTATTGGATTAAATAGAATCCATTGATGACAGTTACTAGATAGATATCTCGGTCATTGCTCGTGTTACACGTTGATCTTTTTTTTCCGTGTATTTGCAGCTGGTGTGCCCCTCGGCGATTCGATTCCCAGGGGGGTCGTGCTCGTACTTTTCGCTTGTTCCCCGCTGATTCGCGCGCTCGAAACGCTACGTGATTAAACTCACCGCGTATACGTTTCGATCGCAGCCATTGATATTCCACGCCTCTCTCGGTCTCTCTCTCTTTTTTGGAAAACAAAGATACGTCCTCGTTAAGGTCCGACAAATTGCATCGCGTACGCGAATTAAATTGTGTGTTGGAATTGGCCGACAGCATAAACTTTTCGTCCGCGCTATCGAAAGACTTCCTCGTTCTCTTTCCTGTTTGAAGGAACACTCGCTCTACTCGAACGAGCTGTTGTGGCGATAAGCATTTTGACATTACGTCGAACGGTATTTAGGAGAATATATATATTGAATATATATACTGCTGTTCGCAATTTACTGTGGCAATATCCATTTTGTGTTTGCTTAAATTCAAAATCGATTGACTGAACATACGTATGTATAGATATGCGATCAGTAAACTATTTTAAATGTATATTCCTGCAAAGTCCGGCGCGAAACGCACGCTGAATATGTATTAAATATTCCGAGTTACATAGTTCAAAGATGAATATCTATATATCTATATACATCATTGCCAGGAGTTACGAGAATTATATATCATGAATTTGTTCATCAATTTGATTAAGATATTATTAGATTGATACTAATATTATCGTATTTATACATAGCATTGCAAACAGATCTTAATTAGGTTAATTTTCAACAAACTATCGCAAAATAAGTATTGGAGCAATATTTATTCATATGTAATTGATTTGTGGGTATGTACACCCTAAAATTCATACATTTTGATCTCGTACGATTTTCAGCAAGTTAAGCAAATTCGTATAAACGATTTGTCTCTAAAATAAATATCTGACATAAATTGTTTATTTAAATGTCCTTTTTTTAAAGTGAGCGACGATTTAACATTTTTGCAGATCAATTCTCAAAATGCTGGAAACATTATTCCAGTTTTTTTCTACTTATAGAATCTTCATGAAAATATTTCGCAAAATGTTTAAACTCAATTGCTTAAATTCGAGCTTTTGTTTGAAATTGTTAGATTAAAATATAGTACAGATATTATATAATACAAAACGCTTTTGTTAATATTCTAAAATTGTAGCAATTTTCGAATATCGCGAATTATTTTTTAATTGGCATGCATTTTTATAATTTCGAGAAAAATGTCAATGTTTATTTATTTTATAGCGCTCGTTTTTTAAAATAAAATCTGTCATATTTGTCGGATAAAAATATTGAGGTAAAACTTAGGATTAATTTGCGGAGTTTTTCGAGCTTTTAACGTTGCAGCAAAGTTTCTTTCTAATTCCATCGCACTTGCTAAAATTCCGAAGAAAAGTCGAGTGAACTCGGTTAGCAATATTGGCGATTATCTCGGGAAAACCGTTCTCTCGAAAAGATCGTACTTTACTTTGCAACGATTCGATCTTATGGAGATGAAGGAAAACAAAATTGAAATTTAAATATTCTTCAATGTTATTGTTTACCAGACAGTATTTTTATAATGTTTTCTCTTGTCCCTTAAATATCCAGTGTATATTTATGTATTTATTACATGTGTGCATGTCCCATTCCGTTCCTATCTGCAATATTTCTATACACTTCATTTTAGGTTTTTTTATACACTGTTATTATAACATTGCAAATAAACGATTACGTTCAACATACGTTGTTTTAAATCGCAAAAGATGTTATGTGACAGTCTGAAAATGGTATTGCAAAATCGATATGACAATTTAATCCGTTTACATGATAGGATTTATTCAACAAATATAGCAAACGGTGCCACTGAAATGCTTCCATCTTTTCCAGTAAATTAGTAAACCACTGATCAGTGTAGGTATTACTACGACGAAAATTGTCTCTTCGATTTTATTTCGAATAATTTCGCACTTAATATATCATTTTAAGACATTTAAGAAAAATAGTACAATATAAAAGATAAAAATTTGTAAAAGTATTAATGAATATTTATGCTTTGTGAATCGGGTAAGATATTTATAAATGTGTATAATATTTCTATTATTAAACTTAAAAGGATTACAATATATCGGAATGTCCGATTCATAAAAATATGCTGCTATTCAATGTTCGATCAGGTGGCAGCTCCTTTTTTATCTGTAGTTCGGCATAGCGTACACGTGAGGAATGAGGTTCAGAGAAAACAGGCTTAATTTGATCTTATCTAGAAGTTGGTGGAGAAAGGTAGGAACGGAATGGGACATGCACAAGAATAACGGTTAGACGGGCGTATAAATTACGTGCAGAACGTGTCGCCTGATGTAAATGCAATACAAATTGGGCCGGGTTGCTTATTATTATTCATTGGGGACATTTGTTAGCTTATCTGACGGCCCCGCGGCTCTTCTGTCCGCTGATCCTCCGACCAGTGTCTTTTTTCCGACTGCCTTTCTCTCCGCATATTTCACGTCCGAGAGATTTGATCGTGGATCAAATGGAATGTTGTATTCGATTATTATTACTTAACGTTGTAAGAATCTGTTGCGTGAATCGTGATCCGCGAGCAACTCTGAAACTTAAACTTTAGTTAAACGTTCTTATAAGATTCTTTCTGTCGTTATTGCTTGTAAAGTTCATATTTCATTATTGTTTTTAAATTATTATTATTCCAACAGCGATAAATTATTAGTATCATATATTTGTTTTTTTTTTTATATTTTGATGTTATCTCTACCAGAGAAGAACGTAACATTTTATATACGTGGATATTCGCTTGCAGGTTTAATATAGATGTTGTTCTAGTATCTGTATCAAACTTTGTACTATCGTAACTAATTTGGTATACCTTCTTGTTCCGGATTCTCCTCCGTATTGAGCTAAGACTTCGCGTGAAATGCCGTAAATCTTAGGGATCTCAAGCTTAACATTCGATCCGCTCGTCTCCCAGGATGCATGCCGTTAACGAATGATGTTTAGATTCCTGATACTTCTAACATCCTTCACATGTGATAAAATCATTGCTAGGAAAAGCTTACAAAATCATACTTTATCTTTCTTATCCAAGTTTTTTTCTGAAAAGGAATCACAAAAAGTTTGTTGAATTTTTTTAAATCACGTAGCAGTTTATTTTTGCAACGAGCAGTTTGGATATGGACATCATTTATCGTGACACTTAAGAGCTTTAAAAAAATTTGTCTATATATGTATATATATTTGCCGCATCAGTATACACTCATTAAATCTTATCGTCAGATAGCATCAACTCGCGATGCCGCATTAGGATGCCGCAAAAGTCTGAATTTATTTTTTGCGGTGGGGTAAATTCTCTCTTTCTCTCTGTCTCTCTGTTTCTGTTCGAATAATATTCACGAATTTGGTAATCAAAGAAGAACATAAACCTGTAATACTGCATTATATCAAAGTAATGTGACATTCAGTCCCAAAGAGAATATTTCTCCTTCTGAAGATTATCAGCTTATTGCTGTAGAAAGGAACACCTCCTGTGTCTTTTCGAATATTTTTTTTTTTTCTCGTCTTTCATTTCTTTTCACTCAAATTTCCCTCAAAATACATTCTGATCTTTATATTCGATGTATCATAAATTTAATGTTTTTCAGAAATTTTTATGATAAGTACATTTGCTGTCAAGTTCTACGATAATTTTTCGTATATTATTTATTTGTATAATATCATAGGGAAGGGGATCTGTGAAGCTGGCACGACATTTTGTTAATATAAAAAAAATAATTAGAGTTCCAGTAGCATTTTCCATAGTTCTCGAGTTCTTTATAAAAATAAAACAGAGTTCTGCATTTTTGTAGCAAAAATACAAAAATGAAGAAATGTGTTAATTTCGCGAATCTAACACGACACCTTTCCTCCAAAGTACAAAAACACAGTAAATATTATGATTTTTAACAACAGTTCCAGTTAGTGCTATTCAAGTTCTACCATTATGTATACTAGAGAAGGGAGAAGGACAGCAGAAATAATAAAGATTGATTATATAATTATTAGATAAAAAAACTTCTTCTAGATAAATTAACTGAGGTCATAACCACAGATAAAGTCTGACAGGATGACCGCTTTAATCTCATAGTTAACTCAGTTTCATCGCAGTTGCAATGCGGCTGACAAGTCATTGTATTGTTTGGCTTGTAACGCCAAATAACATTACCCAGTCTCGTCCGGATCGTTAAACGAGGGTAATTACATCCGTATATCAGTGGAATGTGTTGAACGTTCTCTCCCCGATTGTTTGTGCTTTATGCACGTGAATATGAACCGTTAATCTATTACAAGACATTCTGCTGTCAAAATTTTCTTCTAATTATAATTTCGATCAATGTTTGAATCGAATCTATTGAATATCAGCTACATGATTATAATATGATTTCTAAAGTAATTATCAAAAAATAATTAGCACGTAAGCATTATAAAATTGTTTGTAATATTTATAGTATTTAATTTGTATGATTTACACACTGAAAAAAATTCTGGTTAAAAACGGACGAATCAGAAAAATTTTGTAGAAATTTGTTGATCAAATATTCTGATTATTAGAAGTTATAAAGTATTGAGTTCTATTATAATAACAGAATATTTGATCGATCCTACAAGATTTTTCCGATTCGTCCGTTTTTAACCAGAATTTTCTTTCAGTATTATCTCTTTTACTTTAATTATTATTTCTTTTATTTATTATATTATTTTTTGTACATGTATATCGAGATAGAGACTTTTTTCTCAAAGAATATCGCATTTATCGCAGACAAAGCAACGTATGCAAAGAACAGTCTGAATGTCTAAAATAATGCAATGATTAAAAGTCGAAAATAAATACGCGGATAATAATATCGTGTATTGAAGAAACGCAAAATGATTGCAAAGGGATGAAGACGCAGTGTGGCGTTCGCCCGCCACGTGCATTACGTTCCTCCATAAGCAATTTCCATGCACGGTCGGACAGCATAATTTCCGGTGCACTCGCGCGTGAATGTGAGCACGTAACACACGCACGCGTGCACGCACTCACGCACGCGTTGCGCGCTATCGTCTCTGTCTTCCCCGCGATAATCGCGAAACTACGGAGTAGTCCAGCTCGCGGGCGCGCGAATCGCTCTCGCAACGCCAAAGCCCGCAAATGCGTTAGCCTTTGTCCCGCTACGTTGTACGTGATAACGGCGTATACGGTATGTACGGCGAGAATACGTGTCGCGACGCGCTCGCCCCACACACACACATACACACACATACACCCCCGTGCTGCAGCGCGGATGCACAAAGTGTTTGGAACGATAACAAGTAGAGTCGTGCGAGAGGTGGAAACGCTGTTATCGCCCTCCGCGCACGTCACAGGCGGATAATGCGCCGTATAAAGGGATTATTCGCTGCGACTTGGTTGTAAATGCGAATCGGTACCGTGGAGTCTGAAATAAGAAGAAGTCGCGAATGAAATTTTGATTAAACTTGAGATAAACTGACGGCATGTGCATGATATATTATATACAGTTACATACGTGTGTCTGTGAGAGTGTGTGCGTATATATACTGAATATATAATTCAATTTTCTCCACTACTGTACGTTTGTTTTAATTGTCTTGAAATTTACACAATTGGCGTGGCACAGTTGTTTTAATTTGCTTGCGTATTGGCCGAGTAAGCGAGACAACCGCGGTTCACATTGTTCCGAAACATAAAAATGTGTAACAAGGTCAAACCCATTCGTTACGCTTATCGAGCGAACGCGACTCATGCGTCGCGACTTTTTACACATTTAATTTAAAACTCATGCGATGAAAGCTGCATGCCGAAATACTCGTGCGCGAAATAAGTACTCGGTCGTATCAAATTGGCCAAATAAGCGTCTGCGGCGTATCGACTTGGCGAAATTGCATGTATCCGCATTGCAAATGCAACCCGTGATTAACATTTATATTAATAAAATCGATAATAGATTTCACGCGATCGCGAGCGTACCGATATATTGCACCGTCGTTCACGCTTAGTTTCTCCTCTTCTTTATTTCTTGCGATAATAATCAATCAATGGGGATTATCACTTTGTACTTATATACTTTAATCGCATTTTATCTTCACTGGAAAGTTTGTTTGAAGAAGATTTTTGGAGATTTTATTTGGCAAATGGTCCTCGCTAATTAAAGTAACCTGAATATGCTGCGTTTGTGCACTTTATCGCATACACGTGGTCGGAATACGAAAAGGTACAGAGGCAGAGCGAAAAAACGTGTCTATCTATAATTAAATTAATCAGGAATATAATTAAAATTAAAAAAAAATTATTTTAATAATATTTAATCGATAATTTCTACTGATACGCTGATATGTGCTAATTCCACATTAATTTTTGCTTTGCTTGATTAATTATTGCTTTTTGTTTTTGCTTTTAGTCATGCGATTATACGGCTAATTGCAATAAAACGAACATTTAATTCTATTATGACTATTATTTTCTCGCAAATTAATTTTCTATTGCAAGTTCTTGACTTATTCATTCAGTTATCACGGATATTTCTTGCCATGAACTCATAAATTTTCGAATTCGAATAATTCGGTAAACAGTGTCGATCTGCTTATGTAATATGCTGTTTTCCGTGAAAAAAAATTAATAGAAAAAAGCATTGGCTTCTGCATTTGCGCCGATAAATAATAAAACGGGCCCAATTAACCGGTTTCTTTCATTACGGCAGGCAGCAAATGCAGAAATGGCAACGGGAAATTGTCGGCACGATCGTACTCGACGTAAACGAAGACGTAGTGAGGCGTGCAATGATCAAGTGTATCCTCGGAAAGATTAACGACTCAGCAGGCCGCGTAGAAACTGCCGGGAACCGAGATCGACGTAGAAAGCAAGGAAGGCCAATTACGGGCCGCCTCTCGATTCGTCTCGCCTCGATTTCGACTCGATTCCTGATTTAATCGAACCTAGGCTGACCCTGTGGCTACACGTAACCACTTAACAAAAACGGAAAAGATAGCTTGAATTGGACAAAATTAATGTCTATGATACCTTAAATGACCCTTTAAAGCCTTTAAACCCTTTAAGGCCAAAAGAAATGATTTTTTAAGAAATAAATTCATGATTCATACAAACATGCTTGCAAGCTCAGTCTAGCTCGTACGCCAACAATTAGCAATCTGCGCAAATCAATGCTATCCTTATGTGTGTGTAACCGAATTAATATCGTATTTCATGTAGACGGTGGAAGCGCATTTATTCTTAGAAGAATATATCGCTCGATGTAATACCACCTCCAAGTTTCCTCTAAGCCTATAGTTATTATAAGTAGATGAAAGTCTGAATCTTGTTATAAGCGGATGGTCTTATTACTTATAATAACTAGTAACGATAATACTCGGTAGCGGTAAGACATTCTCTCGTCTCTCTATTATTGAGATAATGCCTCTTACGTCGTCGCTATGTATACTAAATGATAAATATATCGGACTTAAATAAATTGGGAATAAAATGAAGCTATTAAGTGAAATAGATATGAATCACGATAATGGATGCTAATTCCTTTTAGCATTTATACTTTCACGTAGTAAAGTTTGCAGGAAGGAAATGAAATTTCTTTGTGCGCAAATTTATATAAAATAACGTAATATTGTTAAACTGCACAATTGCCGTATACTTTTCCACGTATGCATGAGAAACAAATAAAAGGAAGGAACGTTTTCAGCAAGCATGTCGTTGCTAAATGTACAATAAGCTACAGTTAAAAGTTAAAACGATTCTCCGGCGATCATTATGAAATTGCACTGTGGCTTTATTATCGGCGGATTATTCTTTCTTTTTGCCGGGGGGGGTATTTACGATTATTCGCTGGCGCGTAACGGACACGTCTGCAACGACGGTCAGCTACCATGCCCTCTCTCGTATGTTCCAACCAGGAACACTCGTAGTAAATTGAAAGTATTCATCGGCGACTCCTTGTGATTTGCCGAGCGACGAACTTTTATCTTCCCCCGGTACTCTCGCCATCATTCGTCCGTTGACTCCCTAACGAGCCTGACTTCTCCTGAGACCTCTCGTTCGAAGGATTCTAGATTCGCATTCTCGTTTTCCCGCTTTGCGCAAATGAAGTACAGAAGAGAATAACCGGGGAAAAAAACGCGGAGAATGAGAATGGTCTCGTCACGCGTACACGGGACTCGCAATATCTAGCGCTCGTATTATTAGCAAATAAATTAGAAATTATCTTAGTGCACTTGTAAGAGAGATTTCGTTATGTCACTCCTTTGAAAAATGTTTTTTAGCCTTTAAAGATTATTACGCCATGTTTATACTGCGGCCTTCTATAAAATGGAATTAAAAGAATTTTTTCATCATGAAAATCAATCTCGAAATAACTTCTCCTCGAGCAGTAATAGTTCTCGCTATCAGCAATTTATCCTTCCGCAGCTCGAATCATTGTTGATTCAGTCGCGAAGACCTCGATTCCATGAATAATATAACCGCGGTTTGAGATAATTTCCCGAGGTGTTGGCCGAGAGCTTCCAGAAATTAATTGGCGGAAGTCTATTTTGCATGCCTGTGACATCGAGACGTACACGCGCATGCAAAAATGCGACCCGGTCGTTTGACCGGTCGTTGGCGTGTCGCCAGCGCGTCGCACGGCGCATTTTCAGGATCGTAACATAAAGCCGGAGATTTATAGCGTCGGTGTGCCCGTCGCGGTACCGGTGCCTCTCGGCCAGATGTATGATTTTCGGCCACGGTACGATCGCCCTTGAGGTTCCGACGCGTCACAGACGAAGGGATGAGGATCAGCAATCGACCATAAAACGCTAAGCTACGGCCAAGGTTTTCGCTCTTTTCGATCTAACTATGTATATAATCTTTTCGTTTTCACTCTCTTGTTTGTATTCTGCATGTGATCATTTCAAAAGATGTGAGTACATTTGCAAAGAACAAGAGTTTCCAGTTTTACATAAAAGCAAATCGAGATTAATGAAGTTATGATTTCGTTATTAAAAGATTCTTTCATTTTATATGATTATTGACACTATCAAGTATTAATATCATGTTAAAATCACACGAAAATCGCAGATTCTTTAACTTTTTTGTAATTTTCTTCATGCAGGTATATATAATTTTTAATTTTAAAAAGTAGAATGTGTCAAATTTTTTTATATTTACGTTTACTTAAATATTAAATATTAGTTGTATGTGACAAGTGTCATATGAATAAGTGCAATAAAAATATATATATATATATATAATCTCGTTGTGACTTTAAATAGTTTCGTCTTACAATTAATATTTTATTTTAACTTCTTTCTATTTTAATAATGTAACATATAATGACAAGAATTTAATTATCTATCTAACTATATTATTTAATTAGAGCATAAAGCATTAAAGAAGAGAAAAATATCGAAGATTAATTGATTTAAAAAAAACAACCTGATTTGCTGTTGCTCTGAAAATTAATTAGTTTATAAAATGTAAAGATGTTAGTATCGATTATATATTCCAGTAATATTAAATCAATTTGATTTTAGCGTCCTACATCAGAGTTTCGTGATCAATGTTGTTTATTCCCGAACGACATGACTTCGCGAAAGTACCAAATAGATGGAGATACGAGGCGGAAAGGAATTGCCAAACGACCGTGGTTAACGTTGTCGATAACAATATATACTGCAAACTCAATTTCGACATGCCTTTGCTTCAAGTTGGCCGAAAAGTTCGCCTAAATTAACCAGAATTCTGCCAAGTCCAGAATTACAGCCACATATAATTGACTATTTACGAGTACCTTAATATCCAATTTTATCGTGCGAACGTTAAACTTAAAAGTTGTCATCTATGTGAAACGGCTTCATTTTCTTCTTACATTTCCTCTTTATCTACTTTACTTTTTCGCATTGGAATTAATTCTCACTGCGCCACAACGTGCAAGAACAATTGTAATTGATCTCTAGGTATTTTAAAAAGTTCACTCGAGGTGCTGTAGTAAAGAAACTCCGGCTGGCTGACTTTCGGATAATTTCTGATTCGCTTCTAGCAAACGAAATCTCTATTCTTCTTTTACTCTTTTTTGCCGCTCCTTTTCTTTTCCCGTATTCCTGGTACCTCTCTCTGCTCAAAACTTTTTGAAATAAATTTTCAATCTTTTATTCTCTTTCAGGAGGAAAAAATCTGAAATAATTCGCTTCCTTCGTGTTTCGATGTATCGTTAAAATTCAATATACTATAAATGAAAAATAACAATAATAAGCTGAAACTTTTCATGATTAATTATATTAATTATAATATTCTATGATTAATTATAATATTCTGAGATATTATACGCTATTAAATAGCATTATAAGAAAGATTCAATTTTAAGAATGTTTGAAAGGATATTAAATATAAACATAATGATTTTAATTATTCGTCGTCAGACATTCACATTATAGTATCTTCTTTAAATTATCGTATTGTATAATAAAATGAAATTGAGGTCAAGCTATATTAAATGCGGATTAACTATTTTAGGACATGTATTGAACGTATATAGACGAAACGGCCTTTACACAGACCTATTAAACTTTTACGATTTAAGTTTTCATCGACCTCGAGAATCGGAAAGCTTTTCTCGTTTAGATCTGTCGAAACGTAATACGAATTCACGATGCTGAATAAAAACGTTTTATTATGTGCAACTGAATTACTATGCGGGAATTGCAAGAGCTACATGTGAAATGTTAACTAATTAATTTGGAAAATGATTCGTGTACGAAAAGTTCTGCGTTTAGGCGGAAAAAATTTGCCATTTTATGTAGAATATGTACATTCATATGAAGCATTACCTCAGGTGATTTGAAAAATTAATTTTTGTTCAGTTCGTTATGCAATAGAATGTCAGAGACATATAGTACATTTTTTGCTGAGAAGAATAAAGATTGCAACAGTTTTGCAGAAATTTTTAACTTCTTGCTATATTCTGAACAATGGCTGGTATTTTTTACATAATTATTTTAATTCCGTGTATTTTTTATTCAACATGAGATTGATAATTTATTGGAATCCGCGCGCAGCAAGTACTAAATTACAAATTTCATTTAATTATATTATTCAATGAAAGAGAAAATCCCAGAAATGCCATCGCGGAATTAATTTGATTATTACATTCTATCTGAAATATTTTCTAAAAATTTCGAAAATCTTGAAATTTTTCCTCAGAAATCTAAATCAAATTTCAGAGCAGTTATCGACATTATTCTACGGAACATGTATATTCAATGCTCAAATAGCTTTCGATATTCAGTTATGATACTTGAATTGGAAACAACAGAAAGGATATTCCTCGCTCTACTGCAGTTATGCCATCTTATTCACGGTAATTTATCGGATTTATTTGATAGTATGATATAGAATGAGCGTATCCGCTTGCAAATTCAAAGGATCGGCGCTATGCTCGACGTTTATGCCTATGCCCCGTCGATCTTCGCAGTGCTTCTCTCCGCACAGCTTTCACGGCTTTTTCATAATTTACTTCGACGAAACTGAGAAGGAGACAAGCGGACGTAGAACAATCCCACCCATGCCGCGTGCGTACAGCTTATAGAGTTTAGAGTTTATGACGGGAGCCGCGCGCGCGTTCGTGAAGCACTCTTGCATAGTAAAGAGAGAGAGAGAGAGA
Organism: Tetramorium alpestre; assembly: GCA_021460005.1. NCBI lineage: Eukaryota > Metazoa > Arthropoda > Insecta > Hymenoptera > Formicidae > Tetramorium > Tetramorium alpestre. The sequence goes on along the minus strand of JAJVSH010000021.1, from coordinate 404,878 downwards.
GAGAGAGAGAGAGAGAAAGAGACCTCCGGCAGAAACTTCCGAGGAAAAAAGGAAATGCGCTGAATGAAACGCCGGTTTCTTTTTTATTACTCGAGATACTCGAAAAATTTTATAAGCGAAATTGTATCACGAGTTTCATCATGCTAATCGGTACAATTTTTCTATTATTACTTATATGCATATCTCACTACTGTCAGCATTTACGAACAATGCAATAATTTAATCTATTTTAGTAATATATTTAAAACAGAAAATATTAGAAAATTACACATGAATTTTTTAATATGCAAAGTTATATAATGTTTCTTAAGGGAAAAAAAAATTTATGAATTATTCCATTATGCTTGCAAATATCGAAGTGCTTTTCATTAAAATAAAATTACAGAGGAATATTTATATTATTTATTATATATTTATTATATATGTAGATACAGAAAACATTTCTCGTACTTCCGTATCCATCCACATTTCTAATTAATTCTATTTACTCCCAAGTTACAGAGAAATACGTACTTTGCAGCCACTACATTTGATGTTATAAAGCTTTACATTGTATGTAAATAGTATTTGTTAAAAGCTTTCGCATATGTATAATCTCTATACTATCGATAGAATCGAATACTATCATGATGGAATTTGTTTTACGTTCACTCGATCGTCTGTAAAAAAATTTCTGATTAATATCTTCAGAGATAAAATCATGTGGAATGTACAACTTTATTTCACGAGTAAGCATGTCAATTTTTAATATAAATTTCACTCCCGAAAAATTAAACTGATAAAGAGCATGTTGCAAAATTAAATGTTACTATTCAGAATCATATATCATCGCCTCGAATATATCTCTTGATATGACAATATCCTGGAAAGTATGGAAAATAAAAAAAAGAATCTCCCAGTGAAATTCAAGAACACTTGTGGAAAGTGGTAGGTATCGCCTTCTCTGTAAATTCCCAGGGCGTCTTTTATCTCAGCGCGTAAGGAGAAAACGCGGAGACATTTTGGAAAAGGAACGTCGGGTCTTGCGGCACAACCGCCGGAAACGATGCTCATGATATACATTCGCGGGTGCGCGAGCTTCCGTCGCTTAGCGAAAATTCTCGCTTCTCGCGTGTCGTCGTACCTACGCCGTCGAATGATTCTCTCTCGGGTCGTCTTCGAAAAGCGCGTTCTCATTTCACCAACGTGTGTATCGAGCTCTCTCAGGATTACGTCGCAGGAATTTCCGGTCGTTGGGAAATGCACGTGTGAGCGATGAAACGTCAACGCGTCGCGCACGTTTTATTTTGCTATTAATTCGCAGCAGTTGCGTGTCAGTTTCGCGCGATAAAAAGGAGGATTTCTCTACGTGCCTGTCAGTCTGCGTCCATCCAGCGAGCGGATTTACATGGGATTTAGGACGCAGAATAGATCCAAAATTTTACCATTCGTCCTGTAGAAAGCCGCGCGCTTCAATGGCAGGGAAAGATCTTTCTGCCTTCTTTGTACGTATATGCGTGCACATACATAACGCAGATAATAAAACTCAGCGTAAATACTAATTTGTATTCATGAAATTGCAACTTAGATTCTCAGCGTTAGGGATTAGTTTCTGTTTGCATGTAAAAATCGCTCGTTATTTCCTATGACCGGTAATAATCTGTCTATCACCGATTGTTTCCACACGTTCGGATGTAGGATGAAGTTTCCCCGACGAGGAAACTGATTGCAGGAGAAACGCGAAATTCATAGCGCGAAATCCGCTATAAATTTCGGGAGCAGTATTTTTAAGGGGTGAAAAAAAGGAATGAAGAAGAAAACGATTATGCTGCGAAAATGATTATATGCTCTTTCTCATCTTTAGAATATAATGTCGTGAAAATCGAAAAAAAAGTTGTTCCGTTTGCGTTTATCTGTCATTTCGAAAATCCTACAGCGAGAACAAATAATTTCACAGTGGTTTCAAGTGCTCTTCGACGATTTATCGCGACAGAAGAATTTATGCAGTCGATCTCTTAAACATGTGTCTCCTGTCTGATGAATATTAAGCTAGCATAGCAACATGAGCACAGGATTTAGTGCTCTTTATGTGCTGATTTATTGCTCTAGCTCTAGCGAGAAATTATTTTTAAGCCACTTTTTCACGAAGTTAGAATGCCCTTAGAATTTATCAGAAAACAACCGCTAGCTTGGGGGCTCCGAAAAAGAAAAAAAAATATTCGAAAGCGAAGCTTACTCACGTAAACCAGGGAAAAAGGAGAGTAGGCTGGTTGAAAAATTTACAATGTATTTATAAATATTGCTATTGTACAGATATCAAGGGCTATGTTTTTCACATATTGTTTAGGACAGTGTCTCTCTAGGCCGACATGAAGCTGCGAGTATATTTTCGAGTCTAGTATGATTTTACAAGACTCCTGCCAGGAGAATAAATTCCTGTGATCTATACTACTGATTCAAAACACAAGTCGATATAATTTGACTGATGCTTTTTCCCAGTACAACGAACATTGTTGTTTTTACTTTGCAAAGATTAGTAAAGAAATTGATTATTACATGTATAGTCTACAATTAGAAAGAAGGATTTAGAATTCAAATTTAGAATAAGATTAACTCCAGATTTGGAAATATAAAAAAAGATGATCATATCTTCGGAATATAGTGTCTCTCAGTAGGAGTTAAAAAAAAATTGTTGAAATTTTAATATTAATTCAGCTTTTTTTGAGGAGTGCAGCGAAAAATTAAGCTTAGCTACACTGATAAAATATATCGTGTATTACATTAAGTATCTTAACATAGCTTTTATAAGGTTTATGTAATAAAATTATGAGCTAAATGTGACTGTTCTTGGCTCAAGATAATAGAACTACAATATTAGAATTATGTTATTTTAATGATACTCTTTATGGATACTTTTAAAATACGTTTCTTTTGCGTCACTTTCGTGACATTACTGGATTCATCGTTATCCATGATCGTTTATGCTCTCGTTCTTCGAGCCTGCAGAAAGCGTTCCTTCTCATATTTCGCGGTCAGCGAGGGTCGTAGCGAACACGGAGCCATCTCGATGATTCACGGTCATGACTCACTTTACTGCCACGGCATCGAGGAGGGTTCGCATAAATGGCAAGGTCTCCGCAGCCGAGGTAGCGACGAGCAACAGGATAAAATAGTGGAGGTGGTTGCGCGCAACACAAATAATGTTGCTATCAAATTCTTACCGAAAACTTTATATTTTGTTTCTACTATTTTATCTCGATTCTCTGTTTTCGAATCTATTATCATTTTAGATTGTTGAGATTTATAGATTTTATAAGAGACCTTATATGAGCTTATATAGTCAGACTTATAATTATTAATATGTACAAATATGTAATTATACAATACATATATTATATCTCTAAAAATTTAGATATTAAAATTAAAATAAATCTGTATGTGCTGCAAGGATATTATTAATGGAATTTATTTAAAACTTTATTCTTTTTATCTTAACCAGTTTCAAATGTATGATTTATTTAAAACTTATAGTTTGACATTACGTGCACAATAATAAGCACATTGAAATTATAGAACGTATATCGCTGAAGTGTCAGACAATCATCTTCAGACACGTCAATCGTCACAATAACGAATTATTTATTTCTCACAGTCCCGATCAATCCCATAAATAGGTAAAATATATTTTTCTATAACAGGTTTGCGTAAGCTCGCGCTACAGATGTAGCGTAAAGCCGCAGTCGTTTACCATGAAGGAACTTGCCGTTCTTGTCGCGAGAAGTATCGCTCGCGGCATCGGACGTGCTACTTAAGTCGGGCTATCGAATCCGATAGCCGATGGTCGTTTAATGGCTGGTTATGCACGGAAGGACAGGCCGCTTTCCTGCGCATGGGACATGCGAGGTGGAGAAGACGGGTCTGCGTATGGACTGAAATTCACGCCGTGTCGTAAATCATGCCGCCGTCGGTTTCTCATGAGTGGCGTTGTCGGGGGTGAGGTGGGGGGGGGGGGGGACCAAGCCGACGACGACGACGATGACGACTGGCCGAGATGACGCCCTTTGATGGCATCAAGAACGCCCACGCATATACAACCTGTTTACGCAGACATAAAGCTCACGCAACGTTTGTTCCGTGTACGCGGGACAACCGCACGATATCTCGAAAGCGTTAACCCGGCCCGTACCACTGATACCATCGTCTCTTTGTCGTAAAGTTTACCACTTCTCTCTCCGATAAATTTACTGAACGATATTAATAATACTAAAAGTAAGGTACCTCTCTTGCCTGGTCTATCTTGTATATTATTTGTGTTCCGCCTGTAAATGTAATCACCATACAAACCTTCCTTTGAACGATAACGAAATGAAAGGCGACGTGTATAAGTGCAGTTCTTCAGCATTATGTTACTTTTAACATTACTGGTCTCGCCATTATCCATAGTCGTTCTTGCTTTCGTTCTTCGAGCCGGCAGAAAGTCGTTCTTCTCGTATTTCATTGCAATATCATTCGTTCATATATTCTAAAGAAAAAATTTAAATGTATTTAATACAGAGTTCTTGGATATATGTATGTGCTATTGGAATTTTTGAATCGGTAGGACGCATGAATTAAGAATCAACTTTTTTATAACGTCGTATCTTCTACGTATACAAATGATGTCGTCATGGAAATGTAATAGAGTAGTCTAAATTATTCACAATAATTATAAACGCAAAGCTATACATTGATTCATACCTCTACTTTTTTTTGTCTTTTGATTTCTCAATCCACTTATGCGATTGAGAGGCACAAGTTTCTCAAGAAGTCTACCACTGCTGTTTACAAGTGCGAATATACGCAAGCCATAACGCTTATCTTATCCGCGAGTTACGCAGAGGCTTCGTCATCTAGTCCCCAACATAAAAGGCAAGCGACGAAGAGCCGCAACGACGAAAAAAAAAAGGATGGCATACCATCGGTCGACGTAAAACTCGAAGATACGTTTATTACGCCTGAATAAAATAAGCCGGCTTACGGCGATTTCGCAAAGCGACAAATGCCTCCGCGCGCGTTTTCCGTCCATTTGTGGCGCTTTACGAGACATAAATGACGCATAATTCTCTATTACCCATCGCCAAAGTGGCGGCACCGGTACCAGTGAAATAGTAATTTATCCTAAGAACCACGTCTCGCCTCTTACTTGCGATATCACTCGTCCATCCGAATCATTATTTTATCGTACTTGCAAGCTAGTCTTGCGATAGCAAGAATATTGCGTCCAATTAAGTTTGCTTTCATTTAAATGTAAAAAAATATATGAAATAAATATTTCATTAATTAAAGATTCTCGATTTTGAAATCAATGAGAAATAAGGAAAAGTAGGTTTTGAAAATTGAATGCAGTTAATTACGCATGAGTTAATGTTATGTAATTTAATTAATAATTTAATACAAATTAGATATATAAACATTAACGTGCACTTTGATTCTACTATCTTCAATGATGCGGATAAATTAAATAATTTTATACTCTCCAACGAGCATAAAGCGAATATTTAAAAATTGAATGTACAAAGTAGTGTGATTTTTAAAAGAAAATATCAAGAAAAATTCTGCTATGTAACATTCATAGTCTTCCAAATATTCGGACTAGAAATGAAAATTGGGATTAACAGACAAATGTATAATTTGTATTAAATTATTAATTAAATGTTAATATTAATTTATATACAACTAACCGCGTTTTTTCTCAAAGCCTATTTTTTCTTGTTTCTCAAAAAACATATTCTTTAGCATATATACATGTACATATGTATATGTTACATACATATTTATATATTTTTTATTAAATAATTTGATTAGAATTTCTTGAATTATTTTTATTTATTTGAGATAAATGCAGATATGTACCAGACAAAAATAGGATTCTTTTAAAAAATATTCTCGTAGACGAATATATTTTTGTGTCGTGTCAACAATTTTATTATTATATATATTTCGTGACCCTCACTTTTGTTTTGTGTTTGATTTTATATTTCTCGTGAATATAATACCTTCGTGCCTATCGACTACTGTCACTTTATGTTAGCTCTCAAAAATATTTGGTAATCAGATATTGACGTGATCAATTGATAAAGTGTATTTTTGCAAAAATAAATATTCTGATATGTGTGCCAATTTTGTCGAAAATATTGAAACCACTGCAACAAAGTTACCTAAGTTCAACTTATCCATCATTTTAAAAGAATTGAAAGATGTTCTTACTACAATTTACTACATAATTAAAAAATATTTATCAAGTTGATTCCTATCATTGGAATACTGACGGTAATGTGAAGAAGTGTGAAGAAAGAGATTTTAATATCTCGTCAAATATCTCAGGATATAATACAAATAATGCATAATTCTTATACGCGGAATGTGAATATTTTATTCACATGGCATTTTAGAGCGTTAAACGTGATGCGGGTGCGTATTGATTGATCATTCTGGCGATTCAGCCATCGACGAAATATTCGGTTTCGATGCGTTGCTGATACGATATAGCAGCATCAAAAGCAATCCCGGGCCCGATGCATCGATCTAAATTACAAAATCGACTTTGCAGACAATCGATAGGTTTGTCGCTGCACTCGGACTATTGACAAGTGATCACATACGCTCATTCTAATATCAGATTTAACGTCGACATGGGGGAAGACAAACAACCCTCGTATTGGATGATGAAACGCGGGACGCGACAAACATATGGCTCCGAAATACCGCTGTAATAACGGGATGTAAATTTACCGGGATAGACGAACGCGGTGTACCGCATTGCATCATGAAAATTCCACGTAGTTCGTTTCGAATTCGTTCGTTTTTAAGCGAACGTTCGCATATGTTGCGAGATATTTCATTCTCCGATCCATAAATCGTGAAAATTATGAATAAAAATTGGGTGAAAGCGTTGACAGTTCATAGGAAGCGTTTTAAATTATACATTATATTTTAACGTAAATAGGATCGTTTTATATCTGTTGTATATTTCATGTATATGTAGTTTTACATATTGCACAATAGACTTGTAATTCTTTTCAGCATTACTTTGTGATGATTTTGTTTGAAAAAGTATTAGTTTGAATTTAAAAAATTTATTTATATATACATCTGAATGAAAGATTAATTGTAACTATTATGCCAAAAATCAGCTGCACTTTAATACATAAATATTGGCTTCAATATTTATTGGATATTTATATTCAGGTGCTTTTAAACAAAATTTTTAGATAGGTAGTATATCTGTGAAACGATCAGAAAAATCGCCTTTTTATATTTTGTGTTCAACGTACTTGTTTACTGTATGAATAATACATAAATCAGACATTTATATTGAAATTATATTTCCTGACTTCGTGCAACAAATGCTTTGTCATGAAAAGTTAAAAAGTGCGGCGAGCAAAAGAGAAAGAGAGAGAGAGAGAGAGAGAGAGAAGCCGGCCGCATATATTAATCCAGTACAATAGTTCAGCTCGTTTTTTTGTGTGAGATTTACCGAATTTGTAAACCAGCACAACAATTATTAAGTGAGTAGTTTATATCAAGTGTCGCGTTAACGAACCGATAAATATATGAGTCTCGTAACTGGACAGCATAAAGGTGAATGCGAGCGCGGGACAAGATGAGAACGAGAAATAGTTGCGCCGCGATTCCGCGGCTATGACTGTTTGGGACTACTGTTAACGACAACTTCCTTTTATGAACATCGCATCCCTTTGTTTTTACGAGCAGACTATGCAGCGCGGCCGGTGCAACCGACGAGTTTCATTCGCTTTTAAGCGCGACTCACGACGCGCGATTCCGACATCCGACCGGACAATCTGGACATTTAACCCGCTTTCCTTGTAGAAGATTGTGATGATGCGACTACGGTTCACAATAAAACACAAGTAGTGTGAGTGCGGAAATGTCGCGTTTAATTAGATATCTTCCGAATCGTCGAGACACGGATACAAGTTACATTATTCTTCTTTTTTATTTATTAGGAAGTTTGAGAAATTTCTCTTAAATCCTACAAAAAATTTTTTTAAATTAAAATGATGTGATTGGTGTAAACACGTTGCAACGTTGTTGTAAATGACTGTAGTAATTACATTTTCTTCTTAAAGGCATTATGTTAAACGGATATTTATCATAATTATCACCAAGTACATGATATATTTTGAAGGAATAATTGTAATTTAGTATTTAATAATTCGTATAAAAATACATGTTTAAAATTGCATATTTTCTGTCTGGCTTAAAATTTGCAAATGAAATTCGATGATTTGGATGTAAAAAAATTAAATTTGTTTGCAAAATGTGATTTGTGAAAATAAAAAAAATTCTCCCCGGCGGGGAATCGAACCCCGGTCTCCCGCGTGACAGGCGGGGATACTGACCACTATACTACCGAGGACTTGTGGAAGACATTTCCATTATTACAGTCTTCAGGTAGTGAGACATTTCCATACAAAGTATAAAAATATGTATATACATATACATATATTAAACTCAGATTTTTAATATGTATGTAATACATACATACATATTAATATTAGAGGNCTATTTGCTTAATCTTTTATCCATTTTTTCCAAGCCTTTTAAAATTAAGATTAAAAAGAACATTTCACTATTTTATATTTATCTGCAGCATTAAAATTTACTTCATAATGTTTTTTATTTCAATAAAAATATTTTAATTAATTATAATAATAATTATTTATAAAAATTAGATGTAACAGCAAAGTGAAGTAGCACTATTGTTGTATACTGGAAGACTAGAATAACAGACGAGACAATTCAACAAGTCCTCGGTAGTATAGTGGTCAGTATCCCCGCCTGTCACGCGGGAGACCGGGGTTCGATTCCCCGCCGGGGAGAACTTTTTTTTAAAATAAGTGACATATTTTACAGTCAATGAATCAATTGTACTTTTCTTCGTTAATTCGTGTTTTTATAAAAATACTATTTTTTTATAAATTAATTAATAATTTTGTAGAATTTACTAATTAATGCATTTTACATTCCTCGTTATATCATCAAATATGTTGTGATTACATGTGTTTCGTAACGAGGATTTTAACCGTTAAATCAGAAAGATCAATATTGAATAAAAGAAAGAGAAGACGGTAACACCAATTTCAACTAATATTTATTTATTCTTCCGGTAATTTATATGCGTCATTTTTAAATTCGCCATTCTGAATTCGATGCGTCCGCTTTGAGATTTAAGCGTTGCGGCCCGCTCTCGCGGGACCGGTCAGGCCCATATACAACTCAAAAACTGAATTTATTGACTGGCGAGACCAATAAATTGTTTCGAGGTCCGTGGTAGGGCACAGTGGCGGACGTTATTGAGCTATTAAATCGTGATTACCCGCGTGTTATTGGGTGCGGCGACACGGAGAAGGGACATTCTTCTTTACTTCCATCCTGCTTTTGCACTGCACCTACCTTTCCTCCCCTCCCCTTCCTTCCCCTTTCACAACTACATCAATCCCGTCCTGTCCTAAACACCGCGAGTTCGAATGTGCGTCTCTTCTCTTACTCTTTTGTTCTTGTTTCTTTTTTTTCTTTTCTTTTTATTTTCATTGACGGTACCAACGGCGTACGAACTTGTTTCTTTTTTCTGATGAACCGCACCTGCATCGTCCACAGGGAGTCTCGAGATGAAATAAAGGTTGGAGGCGATCTGTACGAAAAAAGGAGTCCCGAGGTCTTCGACTCAAGCTCAAAATCGAACTTTTTATATGTTTATTTGTCACTATATCAAAATTTACGCAATATATAAGATTACTTGTCTTAATGTCTTTACGTCATTTTTTTATTGTTCGTATTATCTGTTTAGATTTTAATAATAAGTACCTCCTCTTATGTATATGTATATAATTTATTAATATTATAAATACATCTTACAAGTTTCACAATTTAAGCTTAATTTCATTTTATTTAAGCTACATTAATAAAAAGATCTAGAGATTGTTTTGAAGTTTAAAGAAACGTCTTTGGATCTAAATGATGTTCTTCCTTTATCTTTATTTTATTTTATAAAAATTCAAAAAATTTAAAGAAAATAAGTAGAAAACTATAGAATTCTCTTACTATGTACATTTTATATAAAAAATGTGTTTTATGTTATTTGCAAGTGCCGAAATCGCAAAAGAGGAGGCGCTTCTTCCATGATGTTAGCGAACGCTTGAAGGGAAAAAAATGAGAGGCTCCATGGCGAAATAGAAAATGCGTGCCGACGATAGTTAACGGCCATAATTGCGGTCTACATATGCATGCTGGATGCGCCGCTGCCGGGACTGACTGTTCCATATTCAACGGTTAAGTGTGATGTACGAGTTTTGAGTGTCGCGGCATATCAAATAGGTGTAATCGCACGTAGTGCATCCCTCTCTTTGTCCCCTTTGCGCGTCTTCTACTGTTGCTTTCACGATGAATTTCGCGCAATTAACTAAATACGCACATTTCGATCGTGTATTACCGATGCGGATCAATTCTATCATGAATTATTTATCAATTCTATTATCTAATAGTTCTTATTGATTCCAAGTTGAGAACAGATAAAAAAAAAGACTTATCTGACCAAGAAAATTTTTGAAATACATAAAACAGAGATTATATAAGAAACCTGATATGTCAAAAATATTTTGCTTGAAAGAACACGCGATAAGCCTTAGACATACTGTTAATCATCGAAACGTCAACAAAATAAATCTTCCGCTTTCGCATGCACCATGAATCTTCATAATCACCGTTATCACATTGCGAACGTCGGCCTTCGTGTCGGCCGTGAATAATAACGAGTGTTGTTGCGGATCATCTGACGCGCATCTAATGACTCTCGTCGGTAATAGGCGCCGCAGGAGGCAGAAGGGGCCAAACATCGAGGAAAACATAATTGCATCCGTAAGAATTCGGGAATGGAAAAACGTCGTCGTCTCTAACTGGGGTGGCGCCCGGTCGTGCTCGTTCGTAATGAGCCGTAATCGAGAATAAATTTAAGATCACACGATATAGAAGCCATTTCTTGAAATACGTCGCTGTTGCGAATGCTTGTGAAATCAGTCGGTGTACGCTATCATGCTTCTTTGAAAGCTGCAGATTGCTCTAATTATATTTGCTCTCAGCGATAATGTGGCTCGACAAGTTTCGCGTCGAAGATAATTTGGTTATCATATCAATTGATATAGTTTTTTGGTTATCAAGGAATGTGATAATTTCGTGATAAATTCATTTGACTGTTTATTCTGTTTGCACACGTAATCTTAACAAACCTGTCATTGTAGATAAACAGTTATGATTACTTCTAGCATGTATCAATTATCAAACGAACAATATTTTAATGTTCAAAAATTTATATTTGATATTGGTAGGTAATGGAAAAAAATAAGGAATATATATATATATATATTTCTATTTTTTCATCATTTCATACACA
>JAJVSH010000021.1:278349-385565 GCA_021460005.1 Tetramorium alpestre | reverse complement strand
ATCCAGAATTCTTTTAAAAATTTCAGTGAATCCGTTTTTAGATAGCACGAAACGTGCAAAAATAAATTGCAAAAAATAAAGAATTTGCCACGTTGAGCGATGTTTTTCTCGCATCAATCGGTTACGTTAAACACGTATTTATGTACATGAAGTACATTGTATTAATGTACTTCGTGTATATAAATGTTGATTTCCCCGTGGAGGAAAAAAGATTAACTTTTCATTTCATTCATGAACGAATTCTAGCCGTAGTTTATCAAGTGCAATTTTTGCGCCAAATATACTGTGAAATGTTAAAAATATTGTACAGTTTTACGACAGTTGCGCATGCATTTTTAATTAAATGTTTAGCATATGCGAATCGTCTATTTGTAAAACGTTTCTAAATTGCATTGTCAAGTAATAAAAAAGTTTTATTGCATTTTAATTATTCGTTTTAACAAAAAAGTTTGTGACTCCGTGATCTTTTCATTCTAAACATTTTTCTGATACTATTTCACGATTTTTATGTCAGTCCTTAATCGATTAACGAGTCTTCGCAGATTTCTACGTCGCATGGTTACTATAAAAGAGAGCATTCAAGTGAGAACTTACAAAGAGCAGGATGTTTGACCATCGAAAAGGGTCTGAAAGCCTTTTTTCGCTCGCTACATCATACCTCAGTATCCCCAAGGAAAGTTAGTATACTCGTTTTCGCGATCTTCGTCATTTGCTCTCTTCCTGCTACCTCTCTCGCATGGAAACTTTCCTCTTGGTCGTTCCAACAGAAGCAGCCTTTTTTCTTTACCTGAAACCCCGAACAAATGCATCCCACGCGAGTTGTTTTTTCTCTGCTCCGGAACGCATCAATCTCCCTGCACGAGCTGGCCTATCCGAGTTCGACGGCGGCAAGGCGGCTTTCTCGAAGCTTTTAGTCATCAGGTGCTACGCTAACAGAATATTTTAAAACGAACAGATGTTCTACTAATAATAGATAAATATGTCGGCTTTAAATAGACGCACATATTCCTTACGATAAAAATTCAAATTATATAAAAGCTGATATTCTTTTATTTAATTGCCATAAAAAACATTCCATAAATACAAAAAGAGATACGAACATGCTATTATATTAATTACTTTTTCTCGTATTTTGAAATTTCACGAATTAAAAAGATCTCACTGAAAAAGAACTTTCATATTGTCATACTGTTACTATCATGTCATAATAAGCGCACCGTGCTCAAATAATAGCAGAAAACATTCTACAGAGGTTCCATCGTTACGAAAAGATATACTTTCGAAAGCTCCTTGCATCATTCCTCAAGAGCTTGTCAACATTCATCTACGATGTCCCTGGCTTTCTTGGTACCCGACGTGCACTCTCATAAGAGCATCCACCGTTAAATAAGTCTCTCTCTTGTATACCAGACCGAGAGGAGACTACGAGTGAAACTTATATTAAACCTTAGAATTACGTGAGGTTTTACAGAAATTTCTCCCGAGATTGCGCGTTATAAATTTTCCGCCAAATTTCGGCGCTTTTACGAAAGAGAGAAGTTTTCATAAACATTATATCCATTCAAAAATTATGCCGACGATTACGCTCTATCCTCCAATTTCCCGTTTGTTTTATAGAAACATTTAAATATAGAAATTTTAAGCCTGACGTATGTATGTATATCTCGAAATATTNAAATAATATCTTTGAGATTGAATTTACTTGATGTATGATGAAATTTATGTACATCTAATTAATTTGGCTTTCGTCGTTTTCACTGCCAACTGTTATGCTGTGCTTTTATAAAACTGCATTCAAGTTATTCTAACTTTTATTCTTTCTCGAGTTCATCAAAATGCATCCACAAGCTTTTCGTTCTTCGTGGATTTCAACGGGTGCTCTCGTAAAAGCGTTCGCCGTTAAACAAGTCTTCCCTCTAATGTCGAAGTACAGACTCGCGAGATAACGAGACTTTTGAGAGTCCTAGAGGCATTAAAAGGCGTATCTCGTACGCGACGTGAGCCGAAGTAGATGAACAGCAGGCACATTGCGACAGAATATTTACCGTATATCAGAGTTAGAAATCCGGTAATAGAATTGGCGGAAATTTGCCAAGGTTCACTATTTGCCCGTCCGATCTCTTGATTTCTATTGGTTTACTGATTGCCTTCGCGTTGTGAGAATTTTAACTATCGACCGTTCCTGAAATACGTACGCGAAACTTACGGATAAAGTCTCAAACGAAGCCAATAGGAAGAAGATTTCTTTTCTCTTCACTTCCGAGAAAATTAGATCACTCGCGGAAGTAATCTCTTTAGAGGTTTTTTTTTTCAGCACAGATCTTGACAAGGTTTAAGATGAAAACACATTGAAAATATAAAAAGACATTTTTCTTCTTCTTTACAGGTTTTTTTGCGTATCTTTGTACGATGGCTATTTTGTACGATAATTCCGCAAAGAAGAGAGACCAGTATAAATCTACAGTTTCTACGGATAAGAATTATTTGAAATTAATGGCGGAAATTAGCAGCGAAAACGGTGCAAAAACGTTTAATTACACTCGAAACACCAAAAACGTATTAAATATCTCTCGCTTGATATTACTGCTCTCCTCTATAGCGGACTCGTTAGTTTTTAATCGTCGGAACAAGCACACGATGTATTGTGGCACATCGATGCATACGAATCCCCCTCGTCCTCGCGCGGACCCGCGTATCCTCGCTCGCGAAAGATAAATAACGCGAAAATCGCATTTGGCAGCCATCCAAAATACGAAACACCCCGTCGCTCGACGAGGGGTGCGTATTAAATTCACGGCTCTCGAATTCCCGCGGCCGCCACCCCGGATCATTTAAATCCCTTTTCAGCTAGTTAAAATACCGCGCGTATTCCGAAGCGCTGCGGGAAAATTATTTTGCACAAGCGCGGAGGGAGATGTATGGAGATTTCAGTTTCATTTTTATGCGAAGGCGTATGTGCGCCACGCATGCGGTGCGTCTAATTTTTTACAGAACGGTGGATTGACTTAATTATTTCAACACGAGACACCCGAATTTGCTGTGTGAGAAAAATATAGATATAGAATTGGATTTGTATACCGCGTGGATCTCGGATTTTTTAATCGCTAGGAATAATAAGGAAAAGAAGAAAGATAAAATTGCACGTTTAAGAATTGATACATTTAAGATAAACAAGAGAATATATTTTCTTTTATTCTTTATTTATGAAATTTAAATTTTATATTGTTGTTATTTTATTGCATATAATATGACGATATTAGTGTATAATATCCTGTAAATTTTTATAACATTGCGATATTTTTCAGATAAATTTAAAAAATAACTTTGTTGGGAATTTTATATAACAATACATCTTGATAGCTTATCTCGCTCTTCTTTTCATCATTTTTATATTAATGTTGTTGAGAATATATTGGCAGGCACTATCTGAATAGCTCCGAACATTAAAACCTTTGAAAAGGATCTCAATGGTATTCAAATCATTTCAAAGGAGATTACATCTTGTTAGTTCGTAAAAGGATGCAACATCATATGACTGACACACGGCGGTATTACGTGAAATTTTACCTCTTCAGAGAAAATAGCTGTAAAATTGAAGTTTATATTTCCTATTTGCTTGTAATAGCAAAAAAGATTTAATGACTTTCAGATAATTAAACGACTTTTTCTAATAACAAACCATTATTTTAATCTCAACATGTTTAATACAATCGGAGACGCAATTTTCTAGCAGTCGTGTTAATCAGTTAATTTATGTAACTGTACGTTCGCAGTTACGGATTATCTCTATTTATCAATAAATTTGTTATTTTAATGTCGTGCATAAAATTTAATCCAGTTTCGGTTAGCAAAGTCGCTATATAGAGAAGGAATAAAATATAATCAATTGCTATTTAAAGTAGAATAACTTTACGTAATCAGATATAGCTTTACATAGATAGTTATTTATATAACTATCTATTTTTGCTTCTGACTGCTGCCAACCGGTTGGCGAAACGGAGGGAGTATGCGTTTCACCGAGCGTTTCACGAATCAGTAGTTGCCTTAGTTCTCGATAACCTCAGCACAGTTTGATACCATTTTTTGAACATAAATTTTTATACTTGACTGTGATAAGTGTGCTTATCTCAAATGCGTTGCCAGCGTATCTACAAGTGACACAGTTATTCCATCAATCGAATGTTCGCAATATGTGCATTTTTTTCGTGAACTTAAAGAAATTTGTTTGAAAGACGAAGAAATAGACGAAGAGAACGAAATTGTATTCTAGTATACATAGATATATATATATTACAATATAAAATAGTGAATAGTCATTTTGTCGACTCCTCAATTTTTATTCCCACGATCAAGATTGTTGGTATCGCAATGAAGATAAATGACTGCAACGTACCAGATACCAAAATCAAGTTGTATCTCAGGCAATTGCTGACAGCTCTGGGACCGTTGATGGGAATCTCCGTGTCCGGTATGTCGAACGGCTACAGCGCGATTCTTCTTCCGCAGCTCAAGACAAATCCAACTAATGGCAGTGAATCTTTATTCGAATCCACGGATCATTTCGGAGTGCTCAGTATCGGCCAAGAGTCGTGGATCGCGGCAGCTGTGGTTCTGCCGGTGGCTCCAGGCTGCTGGACCGGTGGATTGATGGCGGAAAAACTCGGCAGAAAAACATCGGTGATACTACTGTTTCCCGTCTTTCTTATCGGCTGGCTGATCATCGCGCTCGCCAACAGCATGGAAGTCTTGATAGCAGGTAGACTCCTCACCGGGTACTGCGTCGGAGTCTTGGCGTCCATATATCCGATCTACGCGAGTGAAACGAGCGATCCTCTGTTACGTGGCGTTCTGCTGGGGGCAGTCAGCTTGACCCTCTCGGTCGGTATATTGGCGTGTCACGCGATGGGAACTTGGCTGCATTGGCGAACCACCGCGTACATCTGCGGCGTGTTGCCCGTAATCTGTTGGGTCGTCTGCATTCACTCGCAGGAGAGTCCATTGTGGCTACTCGGTAAAGGCAAGATCGAGGAGGCGAGACGTTCCTGGATATTCCTCCGTGGCGAAGGGTCGCTCGAGGAGTTCTCCCTGCTGGAAACAAACAGGCTCGCGGAGATATCGAGAGAGAGAATCGAGGAACGATCGTTGCTGCGCTCGTTCAGGAAGACATGGTCCTCGCGACACTTCCTGAAGCCTCTCGGCATCGTGGGTCTGTATTTCTTCATCATGCAATTCTCAGGCACCAACGTGATGACTTTCTACTGCGTCGAGATGCTGGCGGATGTCTCGGGCCCGGCGTACGCGTATCTGATAACGCTCGTCGTTGACGCGATTCGTCTGATATTCTCCGTTCTCGTGTGCGTTCTTCTGAAAACGTGCCGCAGGCGCACCATGACGTTTATATCCGGCTTTGGCGCAGCTGTCACCATGCTAATCTTAAGTGCGTGTTTGACATTTGACTTCGGAAAACCTTGGAGTCCCATGATTCTACTCGTCACTTATGTTGCTCTACTGCCATTGGGACTGATGCCTTTACCCTGGATGCTTTGCGGTGAACTGTTCCCGAGAAAACACCGTGGGCTAGGTTCCGGATTAACGTCCGGCTTCGGCTTTATGTGCTACTTCGTAGTGATCAAGATGATGCCGCTTATGATGGAATTTATTAAGCCCGAAGGTATATTCGCCGTTTATGGCTCTGTGGCACTGATCGGAACCAGTGTTTTATACTTCGTTCTTCCTGAAACCAAGAACAAAACCTTGCAAGAGATTCAGACGTCTTTTGACAAAAAATCTTACATACTGAAAACACAAAATGTGGACGTACCGTTTCAAGAGTGCATTTCTTCTGAGAAAAACAATGAATTAGAAAAAAGAAATCTAATGACGCTTAATGAATAATGATCCTTTGATAAACGGAGGTTACAAAATGTATTTTTATAAATCTGTGAATATATTGTGATAATTTGTGTATTTATATACGACGTGAATAGTATTTGTAAATTTTATTTTAGTACAGAATTGCGGTTTCTACTTTCTTAAAAAAAAAAGAGCTCTTTTAGTATGGTTTGAAGTATACGTTAATATCTGCATTGCATATTACTTTCTGTTGCTTTTGAAAAATGAACAACTTAATAAATAAATTGAATAACGTGAACGTTGAGATTGCTGAATTTCAGCTTGCGTCAAGGCTTGGATGCATTTGACGGTAATATGACTGCACTACCGCAAGCAATTTCGCATTACCGTAAGTGACAATGCGACGCATTCTTCGGATATATTTCGGTCGTGCCGTAAAATTAACCGATGCGTTGAAATAATGACTCTGCGGTGGTCGGGACGAAGCGGCGAGAGCAATAGAAATTTAACTGCAAGCCTTGCCGGCATGACGGACCGTAAAATTGCGTTCTCACGTGATTATTGCTCGGACCACTTACCGCAGCTGATGGAAATTACGGTATGTCCCGGCAGTTCGCGTGACGTTTTGCGGGCCGCGCAATGACTTGGGCGCGTACGCAAGTGAAATATGATGGCGGTGCTGTCGGGGTTATTAAAATGCGAGGAATCCTGATTCATTGCCCTTCGTCGAGATTTCAAGCCGTTGAAGATAAAGATTGTTTCTGGTTTCTGGAAATGATAGATGTATTTGCTACCGCGCATAATACACACACACACACACACATATGCATACGCAACCGCGTAGATATTAAAGTTTCTCAATAGGAATGAGACACGTTTTCAATTTTCAATCGCATTGTTTTTTATTGTCGCACAAATTGTTGTAATCGCCAATCTCCCTTTCGGCAATGGTAAATTCAATCTTATCTTTGTATCGGACTAACTTTTAGTTGCCGTCGTTATTTCACAGTAATTCGTAGATCTTTCAGATAGCATTCTGCCTGTCGGTATGATTTCAATCTTGAAGCATCAAAGGCGGGCGCAATAAAGAATCACGCTAAACTTCAATGCTTTTTCTCTTTTTAATTTCATCCCCAATCCTAACTCATTACCCTCGTTTTCTTCAACCATGCTCTTACTGGGCTCGCTTCGCGTTGATTATCGCAAGCACGCAAAGCGGTCGTTACGTTATCCTTGCTTCTCTTTACTACGGCCATTTTCGATCAGTACTCTTCTTCACGAAACTCAATTCCCGGCGAAATATTGGTCGGAAATTTCGCGACGACCAAGTGTCACTCATATTGCAGCAGCACGTGATCTTCTTCTTTACTTTTTATTGTGATCTTGTATATTAAAAAATTGAACGATTGACACTTATTTGTAATCTCCTAAGTAGCTTATCTTCGAATACTTATGAACATTGGAGACGAGTCACATTTCTGCCGGAGGAAGAAATCTGACAACTTGAAAGATTTCGCGATCGACAGTGACTGAAAATGAAAAGTCGGCGATATCAAACGTGATTTATGACGATAAGGACAATCTCGGCCCAATTTCCCACGCGCGACGTGCCTGAACTGCATATAATCTTCATGAATGCGTAATGACCCGTCGTGCGTCCTCTCTCGTGGCCCATTCAGGAAGGTCTCGTGTAATGGAGGGGAATAAAAACTAGGTAATCCCTACGCGATAGCGCCGCGCCAATGGCGCTTTTTGCGTCGACGATGAAGCACTTCAGACTTCTCTTCGATCTACCGCCCTGAGGAGCTTAACGGTGGAAAATGCAGTCGACCGAGAATGTTTAGCACTCTCGATTCGAGACGATATTCGTACTGATTCAGTCTCTATAGTCATCGTATTACAGATATATATACCGCAACTCAAATGTAAAAGATATTTGCTATTGCAGAGTGAATTGCCGCGTGAATTTTTAGTATTTTCAACGCGCGATAAAAAAACTCATTAGGTAGCGTATTGTAAAATCAATAGAATTTGTTTCGACAAGTGAAAGTGGTCGGCGAGTGAATCAGTGAAAAAAAAATATTGCGGATTAGGGAATGTTTGTCTATTTACTCTATCGTTTTCAATACCAAACATCAAATATTGTGTTTGTAAATACTGGCAGATATAATAATGCAAAAATATATGTTAACTCCCGTAACGAAAAGTGATTTTATTATTTTTTCATATCGCAGCGGCTCGAAAAAAAAATATAAAAATTTGAACGAATATTTGCAGTTTCAAATTTGCAGTTCGTGCAATAGTAGTTTCGAGATAACGCGAAGGTCGGGTGCAATCCGTGGTGTGGTGGCATATATGCAAGAGAGGATGATTCGGTGGTAAATCTACCAGTAAAATAAAAATATAACGCGATAAATCAACGGACGCGCGCGTCGCGCGAGTTTTATATACTTCATAAACATTCCTCGTGGTCATCATCGTCCGCCGCTTTGTGTTTGCGGTCTCTGAGAAATGACATCTTGTTCGACGTTGTGCGCTTTGCCGCGGAGCGAAGCGAAGTGATTAGACAGCGCTTTGTGTCTCGACCGATGTCATGGCTGGTCTGGGAAACGTAGATCGTCAAAAAGTTTCGAAAAATTTCGGTGACTCTCTTCTGTCTCGCTCGGCGCAATAAAGCGCAGCTTCATTTGCATTAAATTTTTCAAATGCCGCTGTAAGCGGCACTTTTTATCGCGACACTGCGACACAGTGGCATTCGCTTAAAGTGTAACCGCTGTTTATGTGTGGTTTTTTTTCCGAGGGATGTGTACACTTTGTCCGGCTTAATAAATCGTATTTGCGACCATTTGTAGCGCAATCCCTGTAATCGCGGGCTTCTTTTTGACATATGTTTCGCGCGGGACTAATAAATTGCGATTATATGTGCCGGTTCTCTCCGCCCATAGCGCTATCTTTTGTACATAATTTTATACGATCGTAAAATTCATCGTTCCATACAATCTGTCAATACGAGAGAGCCGTGATATCAATTTTTTTTACAAAATTATTCGGTCTTCATGAAATGTTTTATTGAACATTGAAATTTAAAGAAAAGCATTTCAATCACGCTTCAGCAATCTGTCACTTTCGATGAACCGAAACTTTCCGATATCATTAGAAAATTTATACGAGTTGGAGGACAGAACGTTGATTAAATCCGGGTTTCCAGCAGGGGGCTCGCGACTCTCTGACAAAATTGAAGGAGCGATCTCCAGCCGCTGCGAGTAATCGCGGAACGAGGTGGTCTCTGTGAAAGAAAAAGAAGATGGAACTTTATCAAGTCCTAGGAATCCACTGACAGCAGCGGGAAAAGAAAGTAATGGAAGGGTACCGGTTCGCACTTTGAAGCTAAGGAGAGGGAGATAAAGGTTGACCGGTTTATCTTCGAAACAGGAAGGACGTTATCCTGGATCGAGAGAGAGAGAGAGGAAGAGAGAAAGTTTTTATTTTAAATTAAATTAAATCTTTATCGTCTGTCGTCTCCTGTTATACCGAGCGACTCTTTTTACTCTCCGTAGCTTTCCGCGATTACCTCCATTAGTAATTAGAAGATATTTTGAAATGAACTCTTTTCTATATTTGCTTTATTTTTCTGTTATTGTTATGTATATTCTATCTCCAATTTGATTGGATTTAAAAAAAAATAGATTCAATATTCCGGCGCGATCGCCTCAGGAGTGAAGCGACGTATTTTTAAATATTTTTAAACATGAAAGAGAAATACAAACTACTACATTGGAATGGAGATTAAAAGCGTAAGCGGGGCAGAAGAAAAATAACAGATCTTTTACTGAAACAAGAAAACCAAACTCGACGATTTATCCTGACATTGCTCAACGACGAGATCAACTCTACTTTCGGCCGCTAACGAAAATGTCGTTCCTCGCATCAGTTCTGCTTAAGAGCCTGGCAGGATGATAAAAACGAACTGGATTTTCCGAGACCTCTTTTCCTCCTTGCTCTTTTCTCCGCTACTCCGTGCGGCGCCTGCGGTAGCAATAATTTGCAATTTTTGTGAAACGTATACGAAGCCGGGGGTAACGTCGGAATCGACTTTAGGAACAACACTCTAAAAGTTTCGTGGACCGTGATGATGCTGTTTGCCATAAAGTCGCAAGTTAACTGGCAGGTAACAAAGTTGCCAGTGTTCTAAATATGACGGCGAAGTGGTGCAACTTTGTTATATTGTTTTCTTTTAATGGTGCTATTAATTTTTCTACGCTAAAATATAGTTATAAATACATATAGTATTTATAATAGTTACTTAATGTAACTATTGTTAATTTAATGAGAATTCATTGTAATTGTATATCGATTATTCTTTTTAAAAAAGTATATATTTTTCTATTTTATGGAATATTTGTAATTCAATTATAAAAATAAATGTGTAATAATTGTAAAAATAAAAAATATATAGATAGAATACTACTATTTACGAAAAGAAAATTACTATTTAATGAGAAATTAAATATGCATATAATGCTGAAGTTGTTGAAAATGATTAATTTGGTGTTGGTTGAAAATATGAATTACTTTATGATCTAATCGTTTCTTCGCAAAATTCAAGCGCCGTCACTTTCCAAGAATTAGAAGTAACGATCCCCGTGCTCTTTTCAGCGTCACGTGCCTCGTGAAATTTTAAGTCCAATGCGCGAAAGGAAAACGTCCGCCTTTACGGGCCGAAATCACGCGAACAAAAGTCCATCATCGACCGTAGAATCGTCGTTGAGAAAGCCCGGGACAGGAAATGATGTTCGTCTGCGATCGCTTGAAACTTCATGAAATTCTATTTCGAAGTTGGAACTACATTCGGTCCTGAGCCTCAGCTTTGCATAAAATGATAGCATCTATATCGCTAGGGATATCACGCTCCTCCAACATTTGATGACGTTTGATTATGAGATGATCAGATATTACTTTGTTTGTGAGTTTTGTGTTGACAATTTCCTCGATTCAATAATGAAACTCATTCGTAGGATAATTAATATAAACATGATTTCGCTAATTCATGATATGCTGTATATTTTATAACATTCATTATAATCTATGTTTATATTACATTCATTAAAATATATATTTATATTATTTGAAGTAATATAAACATAGATTTTATAAGTTCAAATAAAATAAATAAAATTGCAATATTTTTTTCTAAACATGAAGAATATATTATTAATATCATACTTATACAAATTCAGATAATTAATCTCATGGAAAACAACAACAAATGATTTTTAGCGCAAACTCAATAGTTAGTGGACATAATTATAATTAATCTTATTCATGTTCAACTTGTGGGCAGAAAAATTAGCAGATTTCAGAAGTTTGTTTTAACATATTAACTTGTGTATCAGTAATATACGTGGCATCATATAGTTCATATTGTATCTTCCTCGCGTGAGCACTTCCTTCAGAATACGCAGTTACAAACTTTCTTCTGATCATTAATGAGAAAATAAATGTTTGCGAAACAGTGCAAGAAAGAAAATGTAATTAAAGCTGGTATGACAAGAAGATGACATGAAAGTATTTGTCGTCTTCTTCGTTGATACAGCCTAATATGCGAAAATATAAAAATATGTAGATAAGTTCTTAAAATAAGAAAGCATTCTGAATACGACCTCAACTCGCGAGAATTTATCGGTGATATATTTTTGCACCATTCCAAAACCGTGTGATCGCTGGCGGGTTTTTTGCAACGACAAACAGAGAAAACGGAGAGTTTTAGCTCGCGCGACGGTGCAGATAACCGAGCTGTGGCCAGACGAGGCTGGAATCTGGAGCATAAACCGCGTACGTGTATCTACGTCCGGTACCTTAAGGCGCTTTCCCGCGATGTTTTACGAGCAGTCGTGTGTCATTGCTACCGTCGCCCGGACAGTCTTTCCCTCACATAACGTACGTACCACGTAACAGTGTTTCACGATCGTGTTTCGTAGCGTCTTCGGTTTACCGAGAAGGCGATGTATCAAGGAGGAACACTGGGGTTCAACTAAACGACGGCTTAAACCACCAAGAGGCTTATTCGGTCTGTTATCCATCACCTGAGTCAGGCGAAAAGTATTGTGCAATCTCTAACGTTATTTATATTTCATACTTTTAGAAGAGTATTTTAGATTCTTGAATTGCTAAACAAAAATGAATAAGTTCCAACTGTTATGGCGTCAAGATTGGCGTCAAAGAAATTACAGACGGATATATATGAGCCATACTCTTTGGTAAATCCTGTCAAATGCACTCTGCGCATCAGGTAACACACTGATCGGGGTCTGCTTAAGGGGAAAAGTGGATTTCGAAATGGCAGTGGGTGACATCGAGGGTGGCAAGAGGCGCGTTATTCTTCTCGGCATGCAGATCAGGCACGTACCAGGAAGCATTGTGCTCAGCTTTATCTTCGCCGAGAAGGGTTTGGTCTTGAATATAAGATTCTCTAATACATTTTTATCGCAGATGAAGCGACCAGTATACATACCTGCGCGCATCGTGCTTCCTTTTCAGCAAAACATTTTGTCGTGATTTACAATCGATCGTGTAGAACTTCTTGTACTCTTGATGGTCAACATCGTTTATGAGATATTGTAAACTACTTTTTTAATAAGAAATTCGTTTATTCTGTCTGTTGGAATATATTGGAAATTTTTGCTCCTTTATACCTTTAGCCGGTCTTCACTATGAATAAAAATAATGAGATTTTTTAATTCATTAAATTACGCGAATATTTGCAGAATGAAATTTACTTTTATATTTATTATTAATATCTTTTACTCGTTATGTACAATTTTTCTTGCATTTAATTTTTACTTGTGAGTGTTAAATAACACCATTTTATCTTGCTAATCGCTTATTTTAAATGTCACAAGTTATATCGATTCAACAGATCGCATAATTAGACGTTTGTGTTTTACGTAAAATTAATTGCAAACCGGCGGGAAGTAATAGTCACGAAAGTAGTTGCGTAAAAGGCTGTTTTCGATTCATTGTGCGTTATTTCTCTCTGATTATTGATCACTACTAATTATCAACTATGAAATCCGAACGATGGAAACCAGCTCTGTAAAGCAAAGGGAATCGTCTAAAAAGTGGCGAGACGGAGATAGCCACGGGAAATTACAGCGGCGTGTTCCTAGTTGAATATCAATGTCCTCGGAAGTATAGGAGCGCCGTTCACTCGCAATTGCAGTAATCTCCTGGTAATTGCCTCCGCAACCGTATCCAGATATAGCTACAGTCAGAACGAACTCTTGAATCTCTACTCGAAACTCGCGAAGAGAGCGTCCCCCCTCCCGCTTTCGCATCAGTTCTGAAATCTGAAATGTTTGTTGAAGTTTTTGAGATTCTTATTTCGATAGATTTATTTTCGATACCTTGAGACGCGTATATACATAGCGTCCGTTTAATTAAACTTTCGATTGCAGCGGTAATTACTTGTCTGGATTTCTTGAGAATTCTTGAGATTTTGTAATAGGATTTGATAAAAATGAAAAGTTTGAGTGATTTTTTTATTTTGAGTTTTATTTTAGTTTTGAACAATAAGTATTCTCGGAACGGAATGTAAGCTGATTTTTGACATGACGACTCATCTAAATCGTGAAAATCGTGTTGACGTCACTGAAAGTCGTTGTCCAATTTGGCATGTGCATGGAAACTTGCACTTACATGAGACGCATCCAGACGAGGAACCGTGGTGGAGAACTCTCAGACCAACTCTCATTGTTAGTCGGCAAACGTGTGCGCTAAGAAGCACGAGGAATAAAGCCATAAGAGCGATGAAAGCTTCGATCGACTTAATTCCCGTAGCTGTTTAATCGATAATCTTAATAAACTTTTTTTGCACTTTATTCATTATTTATACGTTACCACTTTATTATATTTGTTCTATAAAAACTTTTTGAAACTTTCTTTCAATAAAACTTATAAATATTAAATATTGAAGTCAATTATTGCAAAATGAAAAAGTTTAATTTTGATAAAGATTTATATATGTCTTTTTTGCTAGCATAACTTTTTTGAAATAATAAGTNCTGCGGAGAGAAATTCACAGCAAAGGATAGGGCTTTCCAAATGTCACGATATCCAAAAATGAGGAACGAAATATAGAATAAAAAAAAAAGAAAGTACAAATAGCGATGCTATCTCGATACGTCGGACAAATTGACAAGCTATTATTTTACCATATACAAAGCAGCCATACTGCGGGAAAGCGATATACCCGAAATTCAAAGCGATATTGTGCACCACGTCTCGATATCATGTGCATCAGCACGCCACACACACTCGGAAGTTTCATTTCCCGATTAAAACCAACGCGATAACGGAGCACGCGATTCTTCTTACCATCGTCTGCTCGACGGGGAAGCTGTCTCTCCCTCTCTCTCTCTCTCTCTCTCTCTCTCTCTCTCTCTCTCTCTCTCTCTCTCTCTCTCTCTCTCTCTCTCGGGAAGCCCTTCTAGACAATGGGGATATGAATAATCTCCTGATTCGCTTTACTACCTCTAACACCAGCGTATGCACAACCGATATTCACCAATAAATCACGCAAACGAGAGTCGTAGCCTCTTCGTGCATCGCTTTCGCACAAAAGCGCCGCGGAAGTACGAGCGATCGGGGCGATGTCTCCTGCGGGTCTATTCCGTAACATCTTGCGTTACATCTCCGCTGACATGATTTGCATTGTTCCGTAATGCACTTGTCTCGAAGATTGTATTTCGTAAGTTACGTTCGCCTTTCGTGCATCGTCTGATCCTCGAGAAGTCTTTGAAAATATAACTAAAAAGGTCAACGATTCATGTAAAGGAAGGAAGGGAAATCGGTCTCGATCAAACCTCTCGATTAAAGGCGCTCCTTATATCCGCAAAATATGGATATAATACTGCACGGATCGCAGAGTCGTTTTTTTTTTTCTTTTATAATCCTTCCTCCCTCTCGGAAAGACGTTAGAGAGCGCAATAAACGACGCCGCTCTTACGTTTGCTTGTAGCAGCAAATGGGAATGAAACTACTGCGTTATCGTACACGTGCCGATGACTACGCTACTCGTATTGGCGATCGGACGGACGCATGCCTGACCTGTCCGGGTTGGCTTTACGAGGCGGCTTTGTCGTGCCGAAGATAATCCGGGTATTGTCGGCCTGTTGATGTCCGCGGTGCTGGACTGCGCCGGCATCATTGTCGTTCGTTGCCTTTGTGCTCAACCGGCGATTTTAAGCCGGTTATGACGCTGTGCTTGCCGTCTCGCTGACGCGTGGAGAATACCGCCGATTCCGCGTGCACACGATCGCGCACACCTACAGGACAGTGCATTCGACGTCGTGAAAAGACCGCTGTGATTGTGCGACTCAATTATCGTCCCGCGACCGAACGTTTCCTGTCTCTAAAGATGTTTTTTTTTTTTCTTAGATCGTGATGTTTGTAATAAATCATGAAAGGAAGATCTTATGTAGCCGAGCAAATCTCAGTGGCAAAAATTTGTCGCGTTTTTAATTTTATTGAGAAAAATAAGGAGATTTTTATTGAGATTTGTTATAAGGTTTTTGATCAAGGCAAAAAATGCAGCCAAATAGCCGTAGATGATATTCCTCAATTTTTTTTTACTTGCATGATTTTTCCATTAATTTTGAGATAAAATTCAAGATAATGAGTAGAATACAAATACGTAAGAATACATTATAAAATTGACATATTTACTCTACTCTATAAAATTTATACATTTGTTGTACTCTATCTACTCATTATCTTTAATTTTATCACAGAATTAATCAAGAAATCGAGTGAAGAAAAATATACATAAAAATATCATATAGATATCACTATATCTGATATCTGATAGCCAAAAGCCGTACAGTAATCGGTCAAATAACAACAAACCGGATTAAAAATTTTTATATGCGATACCGAGGTTTCCTTCGGAATTGAATCTCTTGATTGTCACCACGCATCGCCGGTCGATGGAATATTTTTGCGGCACTTGACGGCTCTCGAAGCGCCTCTCAACGCGCATATCGTCGAGTGGCGCGCGCGATGAACAACATGGTGATTTTCACACAATCGTTCCCGGAACACGAGCGCCTATCGCCGATCACTGACATTAGTAGGCCGTGAATCAATTTGATAAACCGTTCGCACGTGTTCCGGCCGATTTAGTTTATCGCTGCGTATAATCGCGCTTTCGCCGATCGCGGCCCAGCGCGCAGAACGCTCGCTTTTCACCACACAGGGATTACGTGATCCCGACGGTAATGCCCGGTCCGTTTATGCCTTGCATCTAATATGGCGTAAGTATCGGGAATAACGTCCATTTACGTCTATCTCGAAAGCTCTCTCATTTCGTTACTGGGATTTATAAGCATGCATGTCTGCCTTCTGTTTCCAGATTAACAAAAATCCGATCTCCGGTATTCTATAAAATGCATCGCTAATGCATTTTATAGAATACCGGATCTTCACCATAAAATGTATTGAATAATTTTCCTTCAGGTATTAATCGTAACTCTTGTTACCTGAAAGAAAATTACTCAATACATTTTATGGTGAAGATTAATTACAACCGTTTCTCGATGTGATTATTAATATAATAAATAAATAGGATTGAAATCTTCCATAAATATACAATCCGTATATCTTCAAGCAGATTTGTACAAGAGATAACGCAAAATTCGTCTCTATTCGTCACGCGTTTCTCTTCCTTTTTTAAAGAATAAATTTACTTTTCGATATATTTATTTATTCTTGAATAAATTTGACACATATATTCTTTATCTTCTCTCTTCGGTAAACGTTCAATCATCTGCCTGCTGTTCGCTCGCGGTGAATTCAAGCCGTCCACAAATCCGCACCGGAACTCCAAATATAACCAGAATCCGGCGCCGAGCGGGAAACCTTTGTAGCCGGTTCGGTTGAACCAACTTTTCCCCGCCGCAAGTAAATACGTCTACGACGTTTGCGACCACAATCGGCCTCTGTATATCTACACACACGTACATCTACCTGTACTCCATTCCGTGAATCTGCCCGCTCGCCGAAAAAGAGATTACGGCTTATATATATGTATGTACACGTACACACATACATACATATACATATATACATACATATATCTAAACACACGCTCGTGCACGCGCGTGTGTAAGTATATATTCAAAGCGCGCGGCGTATCGAAATTTTTCCGCGTAAGCGGATTAACCGCCGACGGAAAAGGCGGAATATATACCCGCGGCTCCCCCGATTCTATACGACCGTATAGCGAATGGGATCCCATTCAATCCCG
The DNA here is from genome assembly GCA_021460005.1 of Tetramorium alpestre. Classification (NCBI taxonomy): domain Eukaryota; kingdom Metazoa; phylum Arthropoda; class Insecta; order Hymenoptera; family Formicidae; genus Tetramorium; species Tetramorium alpestre. Next base: position 368,410 of record JAJVSH010000021.1, on the reverse strand, counting down.
TGTGGAATTCCAGCCCTGCGCAATCTGAAATGCGATCGAACGTCGGAAGCTTAATATCTTTTGCCACCCTACTTCTTGTCCGTGTCCTACCATTTCTCTCGCTCTTTCTCTCTCTTTCTTTCTTTTTCCATGTGTGGATCTCCTCGAAAAATGGATAAGCCGTATATAAGAGAGAAAGAAGAACCGAGAAAAAGAGCACAGGGATCTGCCGAGGAGGGGGAGCAGATTAGAAATCTTTTTCTATTAGGGGTTTGGTGTTTTAGGGTTAAGCTCAAGATTTAGCTCTCAGACTTAGCTACGAAATTGTTTTTACAGCAAATGTATTTTTTCTTGTAGCAGTCACACAATATTTCTAGTCACGTCGATCGCACGTATTTTTTCTACTGCTGAGAGACGGACGAAAGAAAGAAGAGACTGAATAGACCAGTCGCCAGTTAAAACCTTCGATTTATTCCAAAGATTTTTATTTCTCTTCCTTTTATTCTGCTTAAGATTGAGAATTGTAAATCACGCATTTTGTGGAAAAAGTTCAGAGAAATCAACGCGAAAAAGTCGTTCGAGTACAGCGTATCGTCTTGAAAAAATACACGACGCATACTTTAACGCTGCGAGAATCCTCGCAACTTCGCTGTAAATTGAAATTTCTATTCTGCGAAAGATGCTACAGCTGTTGTGAATAGTCTGCCGCTACACATAAAAGTTCTCGAATAGGGTCTCTCTTATAATAATTTTTGGGAGGAATGCGGTAATTATACAGTGCGCATGAAAACTCGCGAAAATTCCGGCAGAATGTTGGAATGAGGTTTTGCGGTGGTTGCGCATAAAAAATAATTTGTAGTAAATAGGGGCTTTTACATTTTTTTTTTCGGGCGAAGGGTTAAAAATGAGGTTCACGAACTCGAGGCTACTTGGTCGTTTTGCGCGCAAACGCGGCTTGTCCACAACTCTTCTTGGAGAGGACCCACGAAAACCGCCGGCGGCTGTCCGCAGGTGCAATTAGATGCGGCAATAAGATAGCCATTAATAGCAGCCACGACGTCGCGTAATTATAGTGATCATACAGAGTAAAGTCATAACCGCGCCAAAGCCGGTCGAAAGTTACGCTGCCAGGGCGGCCAGAGGGATTTCTCGTCGCGTACAAAAGATCGCCGCACTAACACATCGTCCAAAGTCACAATTGTTGTCGAAAACAAAGATACAGTATACTCGCAATACGCTTATGTATATTTCTGTTTTTTATCAGGCAATATCTCAATGTAAAATCAAACTTTTTTTTTTTAGGATTATACTTCGCTCTATGTTGTATGATACAACAATCTCTGCATACGTGCACTTGTTTTTTTTTTTTCTAAATAATACATGCGAAAATGTGCATTAACATACTTCAATACGAGCATCCGTTCGACCTAACGAACTGCTTAGCCGTGCTCCCGTTTTCCAACCGTGTGCTCGACAAACTCTGAAAATTCGTCGTTTCAACATCAAGCTATGAAAATCAAGCGAGCTTAAATTAGAACGTTTCGCATTCTGCGAAATTTTGTTCATGATATCCGTGGAAGCGGCGGTTGTTCGCCGGGGAAATGTCAAGCAATTTTTCGCGCATGAAAGTTATGTCACCTCTCCTTTTTTTTCTCGTCGAAGTGGTCTCCCGTCGCGAAAAAAAAGGCTGGCTGTGCTCTTTTGGTTCGGCCTTTCCTATCTAAAGGTATTCCGTTGCTGCGTCATATTATTTATTGTACGTACGAAATTCTTTTCAAAGCCGAGTCTCGAAAGACTCTTCTCCATTTTCCGGCCGCGTTATTGAATTCGCTCTTGTGCACTCCACGAGAAAACACGCGCACGCTCTGCCGAGCGTGTATGGAAAAACGCACAGGCGTGTCTTCCATCTCGCGCTTGGTTATCAAACATTCCGGGACGTCGACGAGCTCCGAATCCATTTTGCATCGCATCTACTTCTCGATACAATCATTCTATTGTTTGAGGGGAATATTGTAAAAATTTTAACAACGTTACGCGTCTTGCGCGATAATATGAAGAAATAATATATATATATATAAAAAGAGAAACAAGATCGATATTACATTGCAGATTCCGAGCTGAGCGCGAGGGATGCGCCGCGCGATAAATTTTTCAAAAACAGCGGCGCAACCCGGAGAATCCTTTGCCGCTAGCCAGTCAAGTTTTCATAATTCCCGGCAGCTCTTCCTTCCGCGATAAATCCTAAAGAAGAGTCCCGGGCTCTCTCGTGCCGCTGAAAAGAATAGTCGTTCGCGAGGGGGTCGTTTCCTGTCCTCTCACGAAAAAGATAATGCTGCTTTAGCTCCGGAACACCCGGGCAGCCGCGTTGGGGATGTTTCATTACTTTTTCGCGGCTCATTGTTCCAAAGCAGCGTGGAAAACGCGTCCGGCCGTGCCCCGCTTTCTCTCATTCGCGGCGGCCGACCGCTTACGTCTCTGTGATATAATTCAAAACCCCGAGTTTAATCCAGCTTCCTAGGGACTGGTAGCCGACTGGACAAAGTTATTAGTCGCATCGACGCGCACGGCGAACTCACGACTCGCATTCAACGTCTGGGATTAGCCGCTTTGTATGCCGAATCTGGCTCCTGCTAACTCGGCGCGGCGTAACAATGAAATTTCGCTGGTGCTGAAGCTGGAAATCCGAAGGAATGCGACTCGCCCGGGGAATTGGGCTAATTCTCGAAGCGCGAAACCCGATATGGCTTCTATCCCGTCAAAGTGGCACGTGGCGATATAACCATGCCGATCTGAAAAGGAATCTACCCTTCGATACGTCGCAACTCCGTATCTCCGTATCGTGATTGATCTTTCGCCGGTTTAGGCAAACGAGTTTTCTTCTTCAATGGCGATCGAGCGTCATCTGTCACGCTACCGATTTTTCCTCGACCGTGAGTTTAAATAGAGAGGTTTCCGCTTTATCGCAGACACCGAGCTCTCCCCAACATCTCAAATTTGAGAAGAGCGGAATACGATCTACGGGCAATACGTCCCTCGGGCTGGTTGATTTGCATTTTTCCCGGCTGCACGTTCGCCAACGGAGCACGAAGGGAAAGGGGAATAGGGGGAGAAGGGACAGGTATTCCGATATCTTCCATTTTGTTTCCAATGGAGAGATTGCAATAAGGGGAGTTGCCGTCGCTTCTTTTCCGGGTAAGCAAGTACGTCGCGGTACGCGACCGTCCTTCCGCGAGAGCACGAGCGGAAGACATACGGGAAGATGCGGGATGCCTGCGAGGGATCACGGCGAGTCACTCTAATCGAATGTAAATGTTGCGGAAAACCGAAGCTCCTTATCCGGTTCGGAACCGCTTGAGAGCGATATCGCGGTCTCTGAACAATTTCGTCGACAAGTAAGAGGCAAATGTGCTATGCATGAACGCAATCCAGAATCAAACTGAGAAATCGCGTTCTCTCGATCATTTCGATCAGAATTATTTAACATATTGCGTCTATCGTGTATATTTTGCAGTGAAATGTGGAGGAAAAAATATCACATTCGAACTCTCTTATGACATAAAAAATCTTTAGACAATTTTTATAAAAGATTATTGACGAAGACATTTCTTTTGTATTTGTTAAAAAAAAAACTATCGATAGCCTGTATCATAAAGGCCTTACAATACGTCTGGTTTTTCTTTATCTTTTTCTTTCGAAAGGCTTATTCTTATTATAATAATAGATGGAGAGTCTTCCCCAAGGAATCTCATTGAATTAGCTAGGTTGCAATTGCCCGACGTGTCCTGCATTGCTGCTCTAATTCTCAGTCTGCCCTTCGCGCCATAGGCGTTGTTCTACAGTAAACATCATCCCATCGGAAACCGCAAACATTTGCTCCTACGGGATACCTACCTTGCATCTCTTCTACTTGTCGCCCTTAGCCTGTGGTTTTACATTTGTGCTGCTTTGTATCTGTGGAAAATTGTCGTACACATTGAAAATTATTTTGTTATTATTATACATCCTGCTTTGAATCTCTGAAATAAACAAAAAGATAGATATTTTTTAAATATTTTTGAAATATATTTTTTTGTTTGCAAAGCACAAAAACAAAACATATAAAATTGATTACAAGGAACAGAAAGAAAATTAAATATCAAGCTTGTAGCAAACAATAGAATAGTACTCGTTTGTAATTGGTTTGAATAAAAAAAGTAATTATACATGTGTGTGCATGTATACATGCAGTTATAAAATATGATGCAGTAAAGAAAAAGAAAGCTACAGTGTTCTATATACTTACAATATACTGCAATATTTTTTACGATTGTCAATCATTTTGATAGCATCATATTTTTACAACAAATAAAATTTCCATCATTCCTCCGAGTTGCGTTATATTTAAATATTCTATTTTTATGTCTAACTGCAACCCAAACTGCATATGAAAAATGCGAGAATTCACGAATGGAAGTCTTAAAAAAAAAAACTGGAAATATAGACGCATAGGTGTTTTCGACGCATAGTGTCACTTTTTTATTTATGATGTTTTTAACTTCTCGTCTATCAATATTTTGATAGTATCTTTTGACAGAGTCTCCGTGCAGCTTGCTTTTTGATTTTTTGCCCTTACATCTTTTTTACTTGATATTCTTTTTTACATAAGCTTTTTTTTGTTTTTTTCCCAATATTTAAAAATTATAAATCATATATATCAAAATAATATATATAATATTTTCAGTAAAAAAATATAAGCAAGAAACATGAACAATATTTAATAAAAGAATAATTGGCAGAAAGTCCGCGCGTATATGTGCTTGTAAAATATAGAGTTTTAACTTTAAATCAATCATAATTTATTTCAAAAAAACTTGTTTCTTTATATATTAATATTATATAGAGTTCCACTTTATACAATTTATTTTTCACGTGAGAAAGTTTACGAGAACCCTATATACGGCAGAGTAATATAACGGCAGATAATCTTATCAGCAGATCGTGATCGAATAAATATTGTCTAAGGAAAAGCGTTTATGATCTTGCTTACGGCTGGCCATCGGACATCACTTATCACGTTAAGATCGTCCAGGCGGATTTATGCCCTTGAGCAAGTTAAAAATATTATATGTCACTGTCAAAAATTAATAGCAGACATAAAATTTTCACTAAACGTTAAAGCGCTCAACGTTAAAATACCAACTCCCTCTTGACACTTCCGCTCTTTGATCGATCAATTGAGATCTGGAGCGCAATAATCATAGAGGAAAGGAATCTAATCGAGACGTTTAATTCCGTGCCACAGTAGAATCTTCAATTCGTGTACGTGAACCGACTCTGACGAGTTAATGTCGTCTAGCAATCGATTCTGTTCCTCCGGGAAGATCCAAGACGCTTAATTGGAACCAGCGCTTCTTCGAGATAATCAGAGGAAGAGGGTTTCGTGAGGCAGAGAAGAGTGAAAATCTCCGCTTTAAAGAGATCTCTGCAGTGCGGAAATTTATCTTACTCTCGAAGTACATAAATAAAGACATTATTATTCATAGAGTTTCCAATCGCATCGTGATAACGGGAAATCCGGTTTAATGCCTTCTGCCTTTTCATAGATTCCTTTCAAACGAAGTTTTGCGGGATAAGACGGACCAAAAGGGACCCTTACTATCGTTATACATCGCGATTCATCTGCTGTAGCACTTCAAATATTCGACGTCCTCGCCTTTAGTTTTTATATCATGATAAAACCGTGAAAGCCGTGTAAGCGCGTTTCATCACGCCGTCCAAACGAACGCCATTAATCTTTCGCAAGCCTGAAGAGATGAAAGGTGCGACACACAGTTTGGACTTTTTGATATTATTGTACAGTAATTAGTTGTGTCATCAATTAAGATATACTAAATAATATATAATCTATATGTAACAAACATGTATTTATTGTATTGCAATTATTCAGATTTGTTCGCATGAGAAATAAGCTTGTATCTTTGTTACTCAAATTACTTTGTTAAATTACAAAAAACCGTATGATACACCTATATAAAAAACCTTTTTTTTACCGACATGAATATCGGATTTTGGTATTTGAAATGTATTTGGTAGCAAGATCCAGTTATCCCATATATCGGTTCCAATAAAGCAACTGGAGAACAGGGCCTGTAGGCGGCCGTTCTACTAATTGAGAGATCGTGGAGCTGAATTCACGTTACCCACCGGAGAACCAACTAAATCAACCGAATCGATCGACACGAGAAGCGATGTTCGCGTCGAGTTTTTGCACTCTTCCTCGCAGGAGTCAGCATTTCACAGCGGGGCGGTGAAAGAGGGAGCGAGAGGAGAGGATGGGGGGGGAGGGAGACGATGTCGTTTGGTGGATGCCCATTGTCCTGCGGGAGCATTTACATTACACCTGAAAATTGACTCGTGGTCGAAGTCACGATTTCGTTTCCACCTCGTGCTACCTGGATCCCCTTTCTTCAGCCAGTGGATTTCTGTCCTCGGATTCGTGGGGGCTGGAGGATCCGAGGAGAAAGGACAAGTAGATACGAAAGAAAGAGGGACGAGAAGTGAGGCGAGAAGAAGAAGAAAGGAGAGATTCTTGTTCCGCGATATAGGAGAGGACCACGACCCAGCCGTCTATTTGTTATTGTAATCTGCATCACTATGGATGAGACACGGGTAATGGGATCTTGGGATTTACCGGGCGAACACGACGAGGAGGTGGGAGAAAGGAACCCTCTCTGTTCGGCACTTCGTAAACGGCACGCGAGTGCTTTCGACCAGTGTTTGAGATATCGCCGATCACATTGTAATATTATACGCGTCGAAAGGAAATAATTTACGGCGTTTGCATAATGTCTGCTTTTTCATATTATTTAATATAATTTACCTTGGAATTACCGATGAACAGTTTCGGAGTAAACGGAATCGGCTTATTTGCAATAGTGATTTATGTGAGCATAACTGGCTGATAGAAACAGGACGTGTAACACAGAAATTGCAGTACCTCGAATTGATCCGATGTTTAAATTTAGAGCCCCCCCGAGGAAAGAGTTTTGTAAAGGTCTAAAGGGAATACCTCATACGATCAATGTTATTGCATAAATGTTGTAACATTTCTTCCTGCGACTTTCTTGACTCTCACATGTATTAATTCTCGGCGTGGACATTATTCAAAGCGCGCGCCAAGTTTATAGTCACGATGTACTGCATAACACATTTGTTCACATTTTTGTAATTTTAACGTTATGTTAATAAGGATTTTGTTCACGATAATTTCCTGTGTTGCAACTATAATACACCCAAAAAAAGTATTTTACGTTCAAAGTGATTTTACCTATCATATTCTAAGCTTATTATTTTACAGCAAACAAATTTCTCTTTCAATAAAGTGAAAAATACTTTTTTCTCTCTAAATTCTCTCTAAATATTCTTATTTATACTATTTTTCTCTTGATTTCAGAGGAATTCTTTTGAGTTCAATATAAGAGTAAAATTCTTTAAGCTTTAGAGGATTCCACGTATATCAAAATTATTTTTTTTTTTGGATGTAGAGAAGATGGATGAATATTTCGATAAACCCTTATCGATCAAAAAGCATATTATAGCATATTAAAATGTGGCGCGTGTAATATTTTAAATTAGAGTTTAAACTTTAATTCACAATTTATTTTGGAAAAAAAAAAACTTAATATGAATTGTATGAAATATTCTATGTGCGTGAGCGATGAATCTCCAGAGGTGCCGGCGCGTTGGCAGCGTCTTATGGCAGACGGTGAAACTGCGCCCCTATTTCATTTCAATGGAACTTCTGTTATCATAAATCATGATTTATCACCATCGCGTATAGATTGTGCGCCATCAGCCAGTCATGTACGTAAACGTGGGTGTCCCGAGTGTTGGTTTTGTGGCCGAGACTACCGCCGTTGGGCATCAGTTCGCCACTTGGAAATAGCCTTTCGTTGTCCAACCTCTCGAGACGTTTCCTAATGATTTCGCCGATCACGCGTTCTGGATCCGCTATCGGTAGCATAATGCTCGTTTGTAAAGCTTAGATGAGCAAATTGAAAATATATTGCCGTGCGAGCTTTTTTCATTAACAAAGATTTTACCTTCGAACAACATTTTCCACTATCTCTCGCGCTGCCTCTCGACTGCAGCAGATTGCGTTTGCGCATAATTATTAAATCTAATATCCTACCGTCGTATGAATTATCTGATTGCATTAGCCAGGTACTCGTCCTACATTACCTTTATAGAGCCGCGCGCTTGGTTTAAAATCTTAAAAGCACCGGCAGGTATTTATGGGTAGGTAGTCTGCTCCTGATAACGCGTTGAGCTAAAGCTACTCTCGTTTACGATCTACACCATGTACGCTATGAATACAAGCTCTAGATACAAGCTTGTTCGACATGTACACAAGAATCGATCGTATTATTGACCGCCGTCGGTACGGCATATTGGCGTTTTAGGGAAACAGCGCACCTACTTTTCTAAATATCGCACTACATAAATCGATGTCGGCAAGATTAATGCTGCAATACCTTTGAAGAAGATAAACGGATTATAATTCGCGGCAAATTCGCGCGTGTATACCTCCTACTCGTCGTCCGATCTCGGTCTCCGATGCGAAGGCTTGGAATTGCCGACATTATTATTAAATTTCTCGCAACCCTGTTGGAACTGGAAAGCTTCTGTTTACAACATTTGCTATACATTGCGAAATCTGCGATGCTCACGATGGGAGATTGGTTATTAGAGAAAACCTACCGTGAGACACGTTCGATGCACATTACAGCGTGTAGATACAAGCGTCGTTAAGCGTGTACTCGGCCGTGATATCGCCCGTTGAGCTACGGCATGTTGCGCTCTGCTACATAGAATTTAATAGTAGTGCAGGCACGTTGTTTCGACAATCGTCGCCGACCGATGTAGTCTCGTTAGTGCGACGGTCACCTAACATCGTTTCTGGAGGGGGTGGGGGTGGGGGAGGGGATCATCGGGTGCTCCGTGAGAATCAGTCCAACTGGTAACAGCGCCCGTGTGAAAAGTTATCCGACGTTTTCTCGCTAAAAACAAAATGTTATGGAATTTTGTCACGCGAATCCAGGATAAACGATATGGGCACGGCACACTCGACCTCGATCTGCATCGAAGAGCCGCGACACGACATCCGCGCGAGTCCTCGGGAAGAATGTCTGATGCGCGGCGTCGATACGGACCCCTTTATGGGGGCGCATACTTTTTCAACGATCACCTTGCATAAATCAAGGGTAAAATCAATTTCGCGTTTTCCCCGGGGGCCATGGCCCGTTATTCGGGCGGAAGCGCGCAAACCGGGGCCGGGGGTTAAGCTATACATGCCATTTCGCATCGCCGGTACCGACATCAGCCGACATCACCGGCGGTATAAAGAGGCTATTTGCGTTGATGAACGCGGTGGCCCTGGGCCACGGCAAGATAGATCTCTTTCGCGTGATGTGTTTGTCGAACCCCCGTCATACGTTCGGTCGCCGCAGTTCTTTATGTACCACATACAGTGATACCGCAATACATAATACATAATGCGCGTCATAAATCTCAGATGTCCCATAATGCCTTATGTAATTATTATCACGCAAACATCTTGCGTGATCGTGTTTCAGTCTCGCTATTGTTTAACCCTCTCCGTTCCGCCACTCAGAGCGTAGACGGTTGCGAACACTTTAATATGAATGTCTCTCAAACCTGAGCGTAGAATTACGTTCTATTAGCATTGCTAAGCGACCGACGATACAAAACGATGATATCTGACACGGAGAGATATTCTTTATTTTTATATAATGACGGTGTCGACACAGAAAAAAAATGTAGCGTCTAGCTAAGATGAGTATATAAATCTCGTATTTTTTATAAGAGAGTATTTTTAAAAATATTGTGACCGAAGAGGAAGATATTTACTTAATGCTTTTTTACGGTACGAGAAATCTGAGTAAAATGTGTTCAAATGAAAAAAGTGCTATTTATTGCTATATTTTGTATCAATTATCGAATGATAAAAGTGTCTAATTCTTCCTTGTTACACGCGCTTGTATCGTTTATGATTTATTCATCTGTCGCATCGTACATCATTACGATTTCCTCGGATGATTCTGCCGATATTCGTCGCACGTTTCTCACCAGTGCCGCTGGCCACACAGTATGTGACGCAAAGAGACATAAATTAGTATCGTGTCGCCGCGTATATGTACTATACTATCAGTATGCGTTATCCGCGACGTACATGTGGCACTGAAATACGTCATAATTTAATCCCTAATCGGATAGCTGAGAGAGTACCATAAGTGATCATGAGTGGCCACGAAATGGTTTTCGATCTTCCTTGTTACAGTTTAATCTAAAATCAATGCCTCGCCCGCGTTATCTGTACTTCATCACGTTACTCTGTCCGGAGCGTTTTCCTATTTTTATTAGTGATATCTCTAATAAATGATTAAGTGTGATATAATGATTAAGTGACTGAAGACTCTCAATATTAAAATTAAAGAGTAACAAGAGAGGAAAAGTGAGCTGTAAAAGTCAAACGCCTTAGTGATGCGTGAGTTAACGCTATGTAATATTTAATTACCAATTTAATACGAATTATAAATCATATACATCAGCTTCACTCTGAGTCATTTTCAGCGATATAAATAAATTAAATCATCTCAACCTTCTTGACGAGCATAAGATAAATATTTGAAAATTGAATAACTGAAGTATAATTTTCAAGAGGAAAGATATGGAAAAATTTTGCTAAAATAGTTATAATCTGCAAAATATTCGAACTAAAAATGAGAGTTGGGACTAATCAAAGAAAATTGAAATCCACTCACCGAGCCAAACACAAAGAACATGAGACTGACAATTTAATCCTCGAGAGAAACATCGAAAACTGTGATCTTTTTTTACAAACAAAATGTGTATGTTTTACACACATACAATATCACGTAAATTAATTAAAACAATCCCAAGTATACTATAGAGAAGGTCGGCAGCACTAATTTGTTTATGTCACAAACATAATCACAGAAGAGAGACATTTTATAATCCCTCTGAGGTGAGAGTATGAAAGAGGTCTGAAGATAAGAATGGTCTTCAAAACTAAAGTTTTCTCGTTCTATTGAGTGTGCGCCCGGAAAACCACAAACATAAAATACTGCCAATCTTTCTCAGGTCGCTCTTAACTGCGCGCCATTTCACGCGAATGATATTCCTATGGCTCTTTTATTTTCACATAATTTATGTTACTCTTACCATACTTTTCCGCTGTCCATTTACAAATTAAATATCGTGTTCGACGAGGACCGTTAATGAAAAATATTCTAACTTACAATATAACATGCCAAATTATATCCAGTTTTTTTTTTAATTTCTTGTTATATAATTGTTTAAATTTGTGCAATTACTTGTGAATTAAGACATTCCATAGCATTCATAATATTGTACAAAGCAATATATCACACAAACTTGTCTAATATAATAAACTGATAAACTTTATAACTTGAGAAATGCCGAGAAAGTCGCAAATGTCGCGTTAAATGTCATTATTTCTCCTTTCTTCTAATTGCGAGTGATATCTTTTCTTTCCTTTTATTTTTACGCACTTCTGCCTACTTGACGTTTTCTCCTGTACCGTTGTCCTTCCAATCTCTACGTTGGCTCAGCCCCGGATTAATTAACGCCGAAACGCGCGAAGGGCACATTTTAATTCCCCTCGTTTTAATTACGAGAAGGGCGTACGTAATTCGGACAAGGAATAATACTACGCAGCTGCTTGAGAGGAAGTTTCGCCAAACATCCCCCTCGTTGGCGTGATTTCTTTGTCGATAGTTTCGACTGCTAAGATTTTCGCTAGTTTGCTCTCTCCAACTTGCACGTTGTGTTTCGCCGAAATACCCATCTTAATCCCGACCTCAGGAAATGACACTTCGCAGGAGTTCCTCTATAAATTTCGGTTACGTTTGTGGGCTAACGCTTTACTCGGTAATCCGCGAAATATTTTCCGCCAGGGGACACAACGTCAAAGTTATTTGTTGAGTCCGCAGTTCACTGCCGCTGTCAAACCGGAAAAAGAGTCGTTATGTTACTTGATATACCGTACGACGCTTCAGTTTCTGTAATCTTGCTATTTCTGCGCTTGAAAATTATTCCTGAGGACGATGTCCGATGGGAATTCACTTGGAAAAGTTATACTTTGCATCCTTATTTAAATTACATCGTTCCAATGCATTGAGATATTAGGTTTGGGGTTTACTGTGTTTTATTTCCAGTAATTCCAATACCGAGTATGCAATGAATGTAATGGAAATAATTTGCAACGAAAAATTTAGAAAAAGAACATTGAATGTCTCTCTCCGATGGAACTTTGAGCGCACAACGTACGTAAAACGAGTGAAATAAATGTCGCTAAAAATTATGAACAAGGAGATGTAATTTTCTTCGCTTCGAACTCATCTCGCGCATTGACCGCGACTTTTACGTCCGCATTGCGAGATTTCAAGAGAAAGAGCTACAAAATTTACGTTCAAATTTCTCCCTTCACCGTTGAACGAGTGAGGTGCAAACAGCCGTAAAACTCCGACTATTCAATTACAGCCACGCTTGTGCCTTCAAGTCACCATTACCGCCGACCGGCGGCACCATTGTCGGCGAGTGGTAAATTTCGTTTCGCATCCCCAGCAGGGGCAAAACGCGTTCGGAGTAAATGCAGCCGGGCGATGCAGGGAACATCGTTTAAAACATCATTAAACAGGGTGACGCTGAAAGGCGGTTCGTGGCTGGTCCCACGGCACCGCACAGCAAGCGTCGCGCCGCGCCGCGCCGCGTCGCACCGCACCGCACCGCACCGCATCGTGCCGCCGTGAGTCATTCATTATCATTATCGGCCGATTCGCTAATTGATTTATTCGATTAAACGGGGATAATGACCGACCCGCAGGATTTACAGTTGGCCGACTTTATCGTTTATTTATCATAGGGTATCCGTTTCGCCATAGCGGCCGGATAACATGTCGGAAATATCCGTCGAGTTGGTATCCGATGCGGAAGAGAATGCCGATCGGTTCGCTGCCGATGCACAGTAGAATAATATCGAGGATTAAATGTAGGATTAAGAGAGTTTCCTAAGAGTAATAATGAATCCTGCGATTCTACCATCGAGAGAGATTGAGTCTAGTTACCCTCTTAAGTTTTCTCGAAACTTGAGAGAGTATTAATCATTTGTTCAGTTTAATATGTGTTACTTTAGAAGAGACATTGCTCATTATTTGTTATATAAAATATTATAGATAATATTATAGATAAGAGATAAAAATTCTTAAAACTAAACTGTAATAGAAATAAAACAATATATGATGTAAGATGACATACGATAAAGAAAGACTTTAGATAATATCAAGTTGATATTTTGCTCGTTTTGCGGATTATTAGAATTGATATTGTGAATTTAATATAATGAATTATTGTCTCGCAAGAACTGTAATCTCGACTGTAATTTAATAGCACTTATTCATATTAATTTGTGTGTAGTTTGTAGTGTGTAGTTGGTATGTAGATGTAAAAGTCAGTCATGAAAATAAACTTTAAATAACTTTGAGAATAGAAAATGTAAATTATTTAAAATTACATGGTTTTAAGCCAAATTTTACGAATCATCTTTCGCATGAAAGTTTTCTCGGGGCTTATTGATTTTCTTCTTTGACAAAATCTCTCTTTACACCGCGTTAATTTTTTTTATATATTTTACTGCTGGTTACATACATATGTAACTACTTAGTAAAATACTAATATTCACTTTTATATTTATTTAATAATTATTTACTAAATTACGATAATAATAAAAATTTGAATTGTAGAATTTGACAAATTTAATCATCACTTTTGAGTAATATCAAAGAGATGTTTACTCTTTAAAATTCCCGATCTTCAAGGAAGAATTTAAAAGCTTTTAAAGCTGAATAATATAAATGTAATATATAAACGACAAGAAAATGCTGCCCGTTTGTAAGCCATTGCATGAAATTTTCCATTTCTGTATTCGAATCAATATATTGATACACTTTTAAAATGACGAATCAATATATTGATACACTTTTAAATTTCCGTTCAAAATTGTGTGTCCGGAAAAACGGCCCTTATACAGTCAGTGCAAAAATCGCTTACGCATCGGAAATATCTATCTAAATTATCCAAATTTCTCCCCGTCTGTTATTTTCTTGAAAAGCTAAGCCATGCTTTTATTTATTTCTTATATCCATATAAGAATCTGTCGGTGAAACGGAATTTGCAAGAGCTCGCAAGAAAATTGTAAATAATTCAAGAGACGGTGGCATCAAGCCAAATGGCCGGAGCTGCTCATCCCCTATATCTACTCGGTATTTTTTTCTCGCGTCTTTCATCCCCCGCCGCGCCAGAGCGCCGATCTCACAGCCTTCCATCGGAGATGGCCACCATCTTGGCTCTTTTCCACCTTGATGGTTTATTAATCTTTAATAGGTATAACTTCCAACACCGGAAGAGTTTTATATCTTCGAACATTTTACGCGGCGCTTTTCTTTTTCATTGAACCATCCCGGCGCCATCCCAGTCTGCTTTCACACTGCTACTCTTCCACCACGTCCCTTTCTTCTTGAGTGGCATTTCCTACGGCCGATTCAGATATAAAATGATAAAATGATTTAGTTATATATAGCCGGAATTCTTTTCAGTCCGGTTGTATTTTGCCCGCAGATTTCTCTTCTGAAATTTAATCGAAAATTCTAACTCGAGCTAAATCTGCGCTAATCTTAATGGAATAACATTTAAATATTTCTTAAGGAAATTATGAAATTATTGTTTGCCACATCAAATTATTGACATTTAAATCTGATAATATGAGAATATAAAAGATTATTTCATACTTTAATATACTGCAACATTATCGAAGATATCATTCTGATATAACTATAAGTTATAAAATTACCAATGATCATTATATGTAAACAATACAATTTATTTTTTGTATGATTTATATTATTAAGAAATCTTTAAGATACTTCAAACGCTTAAGATGCCAATTTACTTAAGATTCGGTGATTTTGCTGAAATAATATGAAGAATCATCTTTTTACGCAAAACAGATCTTTTACGTTCCGGAAAAATTCTTTCGGAATAATATTAATATATATGAGACCAATAAATAGATATAATTTTTTTAATAGCAAATTTACAAAGGTCAAAGGAGTTCAAGTATTTCACAATTGGCGTGCTTTTCGCTTTTATGCACTATAAAATATTTGCATGATTCCCCACGACGGGTCCTTTCTCATCGCTATTCGTATTCACGATACGCCTCCGGGGAATAATTTTCCGCGAAACCTACTAAACGCGTAAAACACCCTCGAAATTACCAAGCGTACTCACATTTACAAGTGTACATTAGGTTTACAAATAACAGTCTTTGAATTATACGTTCCATTTTTCTCTACCAATTTGCGTAATATTTACTCTTTATTCTTATTATTTCATTCTAGTTAATGAATCTAGAAGCATTATTAAAATTTTTTAATTACGAAAATTGAATATTATTTTTAGCATTAATTTCATTTTTTTTAATTATAATAATTATTATGATAAATATAATTTAATAGCTTGTTTAATTTTGTTAAGTGTATTTATATAATTGTTAAGTGTATTTATATAATTAAATATTTTTGTTAGATGTATAAAATGTATCAAATATGATTTTATGAGGACTAATAAAATTTGTATAACTCTCTGATAAAAAAATCTGCGGGAAAATGAAGCGAAGAGAATAACGGCAAGATGTTATCACGAAGTTACTGACTTTATCTTAGCGATGGCTGCGCCTTAATTTTTTTTTATGTGTATCAATCATCCCACTTAATTTCCCACGGGCATCGTGCCACAGAATTAGCCAGTTCGGACTGTTCACGTGCGGAATTAAGTTCGTGGATTTTTCTGTGCACGCGAGAACCTACGTGACCGCGCTAGGATTTCTTTCGCTGCGGGACGAAAACGAAGAGATCCACTCTGTTGACGTTAATGCAAACAACGACCACTATCTGCACAATTGCTAGAGAAATTATTCTGATATATATCTTATACAGAAGAATAATATCTCAGAACAAAATATTTCTGTTTTGGCGTCGTCGCGCGTTTCGCTGAATTATGAAAGATTATGTGTTGTCCGTAAATCATACAAGATAATTAAACTAGTAATTAACTTGCATATCACTAACTCATATTTTAATTTGTCATCTACAGCAACATTACATGCAGCGTATTAATTTTAATTTCTTTCAATGCTTCAAAGTTACGTATGATAAGATTGTATCAAAGAGAGATACGGCAAACATAGTATAATATAAAGTACAAGGACTCTGGATTGGATTAAAATCTAACGTGGCAATTTTCCATAAGGCTATCAGGCTTTCAGAACGTATAATGCAATTTCACGCTGTACAACTCGACATCGTGCTTACGGCGAATTATTCTGTCCCATGCGTGCGCGTATCGATAACTAATGCGAGCGCAATCGCAACATGACGCCAACGATGGAACCGAAATTCCACTGTCACACTAGGGACGACGGCAGCGCGAAAGATTCGAACGTGTTCGCATGTCCCACGGGAACCCGTCATAATTTCGTTAAGTGCGCGCTCAGGCCAACCTAACTTCGCTGGACGTATTTATCGAGCCCACTCACGTTTATATCGGTTATTAATATGGCTCTCGGCGCACCTCTTATGGCCCTGTGTATTATGGTCGTTAATATACTTCATTCGATCCACGCGTAACCGTCCACTTTACGCTCACTTACGCTGTACGATGCGTACACATAATAAATGGAGAACGGTAAAATGAATTCAGGCCGACATCGAATGATGCTGCGATATCGCAATAATTAAATTAAATGTCTAACCAGCACTCTTCAAATTGAAGTTCCACGACAACGTAGTTCTTATCGGGGCAAATAACGTTTTCCGTTTTCTAAATACATAGCTAAACAACGCAGATAAACTATCAAAATTTCGCGCAACTGATTAGGAAAGAGTTGCAATTAAGAGATTGCTTAAATTTATTTTCTGGATTGGGGAGCTTTCCCTTTTCGCGCACGCAGCTCAAGCACCGTTTTATTCTCAGCCAATTAAAACGCTAAGCTGATAATTTAAGTGAAGATACTTCTCTGTCTTTCCTTCATACAAAAGCGCATGGTTTTCTTAAGAGGACGGAGAAAAGACCGTTCTAATCCACACTATGAATTATCTCCTTATTTCGTTACTTTCTTGATGCTCTTCTAAATTCTTCACCGTCCTTCGTTTGTACGAGGGATGCTTTGTTCGGGCGACCCTTCCACACAGCGTTTACTTTCGCGTCCCTCCGTTTTTGGAAGTGTAAGTTAGGTTTTTAGTAGGTACTTCGCGTTTCTTTGCCAACATAAATTATCGCAGATAAGAATTAATTAAACTAATTAATTACTAGAATACACCGCTTTTTTTTTGCTCTAAGGAGAGATTTATTTCAATGATAATAATCATTTATCTTATCAGATAATTCTTATCATTTTAAACGATTAAAACCAACATACACGTTTACTGTATTTTATGGTTTCTTTGTTATTTAATTAAAGAATCTCTCGGAGATATTGATTGTAGTAAAATGAGAAGTGTTTTTTTTTTAAACTATAAGGATATTATATAAATGTGTCGTGTGCACAGCGCCCACGGGAATTACTTCCAGAAACGTGACCGATTAAATGAGATTTATAAATGTGGCGGTTGACAAGCGGTGAGCTTCATTACGTCCGAACAATTGAAAATTGCACGCTTTCGCGACCACGCAATGTGGTACTTGTTTTCCCAAATAATGCTATTAACTACGTCGACGTAGAGGTGATGGCCGCAGGTGCATGTGTATGCCAACAAACAGGAAATCGTGATGCAGCGGAATACTCTACTGTGTACCAATTTCAGTACGGAATTTCATTTTACTCAATATCATCGATGTAGTGTTGAATCATAAATTAAAAAGATACAATATTGACGAGAGAATCTTTTAATTTGTTTTATTAAATTTCTTTACAAATTTATATTTATTAAATTATTCATATTAAAATGACACTCTACTGATCTGAGTAGACACTTTTACTTTTTATTATTTATTTTAGTTGATTAAACATTAAACTGTTAATTAACTCTTAACAATATAACTCTAATAGGGTAAACGATAATAATATGATGAACAAAATAATATTTATATACTGTAAAAAGCATCTCTCATGAATGCTTCTTAATATCTTAATCTACTCTCTTAATTTCTTAAAATTAAAATTTTAATTAAAGATTTGATTTGAAAAATTATTTTTAAATTATTAATTTTTAAAAATAAAATATTGTATATTTCGTGATGTTTTTTTATTATTTGTATTTTTATTTGTGTGTTTAATTAACACATTGTTAACTTCGAAAATCAGAATTACACATCATTCATACATTTTCAATACGCAGTTCTATTCAGTACAAATCTACGCTCGTCTAATTATAATTCCGGACCTTAATTTAATGTCGTAAATTGAATTCGGTACCAACGAAATGGACAAAGTTCGGCGAACCGTTTAATAGTTTTGAAGTGCGGCCCTCGATTTTAATGGGCTCGCCGCCGTTCAGCAATTCCATTTTAGTAGAGATATTTCGCGTGCATTTACTCACGGCAAAATTCACTTCCGTCGCCATATCTTGCAACATATTTGGATAAAATACATGGAATGCAAAATTACGTGGAATTATAAAATTAACTTTTATGAGCTCACTCGGGAGTAAGTGGTGATCTAATATCGTTGTTTCATCCATATTTTTAATTACGCAATATAATTTGTGTATGTTGTGTGAATTATGTGCAATTATCTCTTGTTTTTATCTTGATTTTAATTAAACCCTCTGCGCCGACTCATCTTTATTTCACATTGTTTGAAAACTCTATTTCCCCTGGCGAACTTTATAAGAAATCTTTGTCCATGGTGTCCCACTGATTATGTTAATGGCAATAATTCTTTGAGACTTTTTTAATAATGAAAGTCGGCTAGTATGTGAAACGTCATTTGTGCTATACATCGTCACGACGGCGACGTTTCAAGTGCGACATTACTCATGGCCTTTCATATTATTATCGCCACGGGATTCGCCTACCTCACACAAAGGTAGTCGTCGCCGCTACAGAGGCTCGGCGCAGGATGATTCGCCGATAACGCCGCTGAAAAATGATCTTACCTGCATTGCCGGAACCCGACCGTATCTCGAAGCTATTTTCGGATGACCGATGACACCGGTCTCTCTTGATGACGTCAATTCGATGTCGCTCAGCTACTCGACGAGGGATACAAAGTAAGCGATCTGTGTTGCACTGGGGGGAGGAGGGAATAATAAATTGGCCAATGTTAAAATATCTGTCAATATTGCATTTGTAGAGTTTGATTTATTTTTTTGTCATCTAAACTGGTGACTAAAGAAATAGCATCAAACTCGCTAGCGGGGTAGGATAGAAATGGATATACATATAATAATATATTCTTCCTTTAAAATTTAGCTGTCTTTCGCGAGGAAAAACTCTATTAAACGGTACGGCGAGTTATTGTTCGAGAAATTCGAGTTCAATACGCGTATCGAAAATCTCTGCCTGATTATGGGAACCGTTAAATTGTGGATGCGGATCAATGAACTTAATATCTCGTAAGTTATCACCTATACGCGGTGGCCTAGGAGATTTTGTACCCAGCAACCTACATGAACAAGGAGTTCCCACCGGACGACCGCGGTTCATACATATTTATGGAGATTTATCGTATGCACGCAAAGCTGGTACCGCGACTCTCCTTTTTTTTTTGGCGTGCTGCCATCATCAGCCGTTCCGCCCCATCGAATTTTATTTCCGCTCGTGGGCCGCTCTATGCGCCCGCGAGTTCGGCGATCATAAATACCGGAATGGTCACGGCTCGCCGTTAAAAGATGCCGGGGAACGGCGAACCCGGAGGAACGGCGCTTACCGATCGTCGTCTTCCAGGGGAGTTATCGGAAAGAAGTCGTTGACCGTGCGAGCCGATTCCGAGTTTACGAGTTGGTCGGATAGTCCATAAAGAATACTCGGCTTCCCGGTAAATCTCATTCCGCGCTCTTATTCAATAATACGGCGGAAGAAAGAACTGCGATTGTTCGTCATCGTGATAAACATTCGCAACCATCTGCTACGCATTGCGGATATATTTCACCGTGACTAACTCTCGTTGCGCTAAATTAAATTTATTAAACGATTCTTTAAAAACGGACATTTTGTGCGTGTATTAAAGAAATTCATTTAAGGAAATATATATATCCGCAACGCTGTCGAATTGTTTTTGCAATGACACTCATCACTGTGCGAAAATTATCTTTAGATTATCTAGATCAAAAACTAATATTGAACCTGGCTAATAATTTTAACCAGTTAATAATTTTATTTGTCAACAGTAATGAAAGATATTTCTAAATAATAACTTTAAAAATAATTAGATTGCGATATTTTATGAAATTATGAAATAGTTTTACTTGCGACATCAGGTTCACATCGACGTCGTTTGGTTTTCCGAATAAAGTGAAGATTATGACGCTTTATGTACTTTTCATTCAGCAATTTAATATCAGGGTGGAGAATAATGTGCGTTTTAACTGACATAACGGACGGTCAACATTTGGAAGTGATTGCGTTGCACTTATCACACCGGAGCGTGGAACGGGGCTGCAATTTTATGTAAAATCAGCATCGCTATTTAACGTTACCGTGCGCGTTAATTACATCACGAGGGTGACGTGTTACGTGAGCTATATTCCGATTTAATAATCTCACGGGTAATAGTTAACGGGCGATACAGATCGACGGAGGGGAATACGGATCGGGACTTTCCGTGCCGGGATTGAGCGTTACGTTGGCGACGCCGCGCAGCGCCGCGCCTCGTTCCTCGTTATGGAGAACGCGTGTCGCGTGACTTGACGGCCGTGACGAAACAACGGTCGAACGGCCAGATCGAAACGGCACGCATCTCGTGCGAACGGAGGAAACAATTAATGTCAACGCAAATTCAATTATCAGCCGGATCCGCCGGCTTTTTGCCGCCGGAAGCATTAGCCGAGATTTGCATTTCGCGTTAATGAAGATTACATGTAAAAAGTGGATTTAATTTATGAGCGGGGAGAGGTTGCGCCAAGGACGCACATTCGCGTGACATTATTTCATCGACACCAATGTTTCTGTAACGTAGTAAGGTCGTCACATTTTTTTCCCCGACGCGTCCCGCTTAATTAACGTTCGAGGGAATGCGCGAAGAATTCGATTTAACCATAACGTTTAACGAAATATGAAATGTTCGCCATTCCATTTAATACTCATTTTCGCATAGATTCTCAAACGCGGACGTACGTTTATACGAGGTCAGCGATGAATTTTCGCTGAATATCAATCCGGGCCAGGAACGGAAAATCGTTAAAGCCGATAAATCATAATTTGGGAATGACAGGGTTAATAGAGAAGTAGATCACTGGCGATTACGCGCTGCCCCCCCTCCGCCCTCCAACGGTTCGGCCCGATTAAAAACGCCACAAATCCCTTCTGAAAGGCCGCGTTCGCTTCATCGACGCGCGTCGATCAACCTCGAGCCTCGTGTCCGTGACAAATTCGCTGTGGTATGCGCGATTTAGTGATTGTCCCATCGACAGGATAAAATCGCTCGTTTACATTCAGGCTCGGGATGGCTTCATTCCATAACGTATCCGCGATCGAATTTCCCCCATTAGAAAGAGGAAGTGCGCGGAGGTGGCCGACGCCATTTCCAATGCGCTAGCATTTAGTTTCCGCCCCATCCGGTGGCTATCTGTATCACTGCATCATCATCACGATGGGCTGGCTCGAGTGAAAATCGCGTCCTGTCCATCCCCAAATTGTGATCGGTTGATTTATTGTTAAAAAGCAATCGCTTAATTTTTAATTTCTTCTAATTTTCATTCTATTTATCTTTCACGTCTTGTTATCTTTCAGCCATTAAGCAATCACAAGAGAATAAATGATGAAAATTACATTACATTAATTGTTGTACAAAATTTTAATGACAATTCTTATAATAAATCTGTATCGGTGCTCTTAATGTTTGAAGAACAGATATGTAGAAACATAATGCAAGTCTAATAAGATTGAAAAGTTATTTACTTTTTAATCTCGCTAATCTTTCTCAAAACTTCAGATCAGATTATTAAACATTTTATATGGTAATTACAGTTAAATATAGTTAAATATAAAAATTCAGCAGTTTTTAATTGTATTGATAACTGATTTTACCTCTTAAATTTGATTGTGAATAAACAAATATTGAATATTTTGACTCTCTCTCTCTCTCTACAAACTTACATTTTATTAAAATCGAAGAGGGACACCTGGGAGCGTTTTCTCGTGAGTTACATTCGGTGAGACTTTGGCTACAAATTTTCTAGACTTGCTGTTCATAGCTTATCTCGCCGGCGGGGATCATGGATCATCAAAACTAATTATATACTCTAGATTTTCTCTCTCTTCGGGCTATAGACCCGAGTTAAAGTATGCTCAAAACTCTGCGGCGGCTGAAATTTAGTCGACTAAGCAAAAAGGGAAGCAATTTCTTCGCTGGGTGCCAGCGAGATGGAGAGAAGGGGCCAGATTCGAGTGTATATCTTACTTTTTGGAGTGGATACGCGCTGCCTCTGGAAAATAAACTGGCCACTTTTATCGATCGAGGTCCCGGGCCGTTTCGCGGCCGCCATTAAATGTACCGTTCTACGCCCCTCTCTACCCTCTGCGTTCCTCTAGTCCACTCTTCATCCCCCTTATCCTCATCTCTGCCCCATTAAGCTCAAATAATCAGCCCTCTCCTTCCAGCGACCTCGTCGCGATGGGTGAAGGCACGTCCTCCTCGGCCTCCGTATCCGCGAAACAGGATTTTGAGGGCTCATTATTCTGCAACTCGCCCATCCACATACAAGTATCGATGCTTATAATTGTCGTTTTCTAAGATTGGCTTATCATAAAATCGATTCGATGAGGTGTACTTCTTATTTTCACTCACGGATGTTTGAATTATTAAAAATCACATCTCAGCATCAGCATATATTATTTTAATAAGTTGTCAATCGTGCAGATCTCTCTCTTTCTCTCTCCCTCCCTCTCTCTCTCTCTTTCTCTTCAGCATTAAAAATTATTGAACCATGCTGCAAAGGACTGCTGCCGAGAAGAAATTGTAAATATGATGTACTAAAATCCTTGAAAATCCGAATCAATCAAAATGATTTTATCAATTGTAACACGTCTTTAGTTTTTTGAAAAAATAAATTTCTACAAAATTGAGAACATTATTTAATTACATTTGGATTTTTTCTCTGTTACAGGTAAGAATCACTTGGTGGGCACAATTTATGTATTGAGATTGTAAGTATACAATAAGTAAACAATTATTATTTTTTTTACACTTCATTATTCTTTCTTTATTTAAATTTTACTTAAATTTTTTATGTTGATGATGTATGATGTATAATGAATAGATGTATAACACATTGATTCGCCATAGTGTTGTCCATTCGCTATGGTGTTTTTTAAAAATCTATTTCGATCTATTCTTCATACTAATGCAATTGTATTCACTGCACGCTATTTTTCTTCCTCGTGGAATAGAAAAACCCCGCTAATGTTAGTGAAATAAAAGCATGTTTTTCAATCGTGGTTTCGCACAGACGACAGCAACGTCGACCAGGCGAAGTGCTTGCACAAGAACTTAGTGAGTTCGCGTGAACGAAATTCTTCGTTTTCCTTTTCTGGTGTCTCCTCTGCGGCTTTTTTATTCTTATACCGTTGTAAACGGCGGCTCTGCTTTGAACCCCGTGTATAAAGTCCCCACAAATTAATTAGCACACTCCCCGCGATGGGTTCATCACGAGCCGGAATAAATTATGCCGCACAAAACCCGCGTCGTGAATCCTTGTATCATTAATCTCAGAAAGTTCTCGAGACGTATACAACAGATTTATCTCGTTGATACCGTTTCACGCATGTAAATTTACTCTCATTATATTTGGCGCCACACGTGTATTCTAAGACCACCTTCTTGATTGACACGTGAATCGCGATAATATCTATTTACAGATAATAATATTGTTTGAGGGCTATCTTAATTATATTTTTAAAGTTGATCTACATAAATTGTGATTTCTCTCTTTGTCTCTTGCCGAGACAAAAGTACGTATATTCGTTTCGAGTATATGTGCATGACAAAATTTTTATTGTTAAACAATTTCACTCACAATCTCGTCTGCTTAAAATTTCGGCCGCATTGTTTGAATAAGGGTCGAGGTCCTGTCACAGGGTTTCGGGAGATCCGCGCTACTTGGAGAGATGCAGAACGAAACCGGCCTCGTCCTTGGCCGCATGGTCATCGAGGCTAATTCCCCCGCTTCTCCTGCCAATGCATTTCGGACAAACGGGGTCCTCTTTCGTGGACCCAGCGGGCGACTAGCCTCGGACGCGAGCCGAACAGACACCGGCGATACATCACGCAACAACCACAATCCTCCGTCCGGTTCTAAGCGCATCGTCCAATGGCACAACTAGCGGGTGGACGAGGATAAGGGCCAAGGCAAACGCGTGTCGCGCTGGACTCTGCCGGTCGGATTCTCGGCCGTCAAATATGAAACCTCCAGCGAGCGCCTTCGCGATGGTAGATCCCGAGGACATCTCTGCGGGTTCCCGTTGTTAAGCTCACTGCTGGATATTTATGACTCATTGTCAGACGACATAACTGACATCGATAAAGAAGGCGTAGTATCGGAAGAGATCACGATCTTCTTATCACTGTTCATGACGAATGCTTGTGAACCATTTTATCTGGGAATTTAAATGTAAACTTTTGCATTAGTCATTTTCACAAGACTGTAGTTTTTTTTATACTATTACGATTATAGTCGCTCGAATGATTGCCAAGGCACGTGATAAGAGACAAACATCGCTTGCAATTCACAAATGCCACGCACGTCGGCCGATGTTGGGTTACGAAGAGAATATCGGGTCGGCATCTCTGCTCTCGTGGTCTTCTCGGTGATGCGGTCGGCACTCGTGATTCTCGTGGTCGCGGTAAAAATGCGACGACTCTCCGTTGTCCCGCACTGTTAGTTCCGACTCGACGCGAGATGGAACGAATAGGAGAGACGAAAAAGGGAAGAGAAAGAGAGGATGAGAGAGAGAGAGAGAGAGAGAGAGAGAGAGAGAGAGAGAGAGAGAGAGAGAGAGAGAGAGAAGGAGCACACGATCGTGTCCTCTCTTTGTAACGTCTGTCGCGACCCGAGTCTCCCTTCGTCCTCCATTCTTCGTCGTGGCCGCGCCTGGAAGGCGACGTAGTCCTTCGTTCTTCCCTCGGGGACTACAAATAGCTTGTCAGTTGAATCATAATAGAGACTCGGGATCGCGAGATAATCTCGCATCAGGATATCACGGCGTGAGTTCACCGAGGCCGAAACCCAAGGTCTCGGCGTCCATGTATTGATATATGGTTCACGTTAATCCTGATTAAGAAGCGATTTATCGAACTTTCAATATATTCCAACCGGAATCGTAGAACGGAAACGTCATTAACGATCGTGCGAGACCTTTTAAATTAAAAGAGAGATAAATCAGTAGACTTACACTATTATCTTTTAAACAAAATTCGTTGATGAACTCGTTGGAATTTTAATTGGCAAATCTGAAAAGTGATACCAGGAATTAGCGAGTATTAACCAGGAATTTATCGCGTTTAAATTGGAAACTTTTTTGATGGAATGAAATTTAAATTTCGCTTAAATTTAATTTGACGAGACGCGTGAGATAAATATATACAATAAAGAATTATTAAAATTTAATGAACGTTCAAATTTGAATTTAATTTCAGTACATTTTTATTTTAGCTCATTTTGTTAATTATCATATATTAAAAACACAATCATCAAAATATATTGCGATCGTATATTGTTAGAGTGATTGGTAGACCCTTTGCAGCACAATAATTGCAAGGACATATGGATGATATGAGGCAATCTCTCGTGGGATAATCTCACTGAGAGTTCATAAAGTCAGGTCGATCGGACCTGGAGTGAACTGGAGTGAACTTGGGACTATGAAGTCCCTGACACCACAGGAAGTCCATACCTGATTGCTGTCGTGACCGATTACTAGGGTCCACGAACTTCCTGTACCGTCAACTTTCTGATCTCACGAGAGTTTCTCACCGTATTTATGTCCGTATCACGTTACTTCTACTTGTACGCTCTGGCAGTATATATAGCGTTAATAATTTAATTATATATCAAATAGTCATAAGTTTTCATACAGTAAATGGTAAATATTACTAAAAGGCATTTAACTGTTCTTTTTCTCACTCTACATGGTATTGAAAAAAAAGATTTACTTCAATTGATGAAAAAAAATTAATTAATATTTAGATATTACTACGTTTGTGTCTTATTTCTGAGTTTTTTAAAACTTTTTCTTATTGGATGTCTGACTATCGAAAGTCTGACGTACATTAAATAAAATATAAGCTGTTGAAATTTAATAAAAAGTTTCATCCAACAAACAGAAAATTGTGTTTCCGCACCATCCGACATGTATGTGACAAGAAATTTCACGTTCCTCTTCTGTTCAGTTTATTGTTTGCATGATCTTCGAAAAATACTTTTCTTATTCTTTGAAACTATTTGATCTAAGGAATGAAATGTCCTGTGGGAGAGAATCGGCTTCCCTTTACTGTTCGCCCTTTCGCTCGTAACTGAACGAAGTGGCTGTCCACGATTTATCGAGCCGTTGAGCGTACCCCAAGAAGATTGCAGTAACTTTCGCATTATTGCTAGGTGCTGGCAACGATCCCATTGCAAGATGAAAACGTACTGCTGCCAGAAGGACTGTCTAGATACAAATCGAAATGCGTTTGATGTGTTCCTCAATAAGAAGATACAGCAGAATAGTAGTCATGGTTTTGTTCAATCACGGTTCTGTTCGGTATCTTCACGTCGTTTTTATCAAATTTTGAAAGAATTCATCTGACAATTCTGACTTATCAGTACCGATGATTGTAGAGACTGTAATCTTTAATAAGCAAACTCACATTTTATTAGCACATAAACTGATATTAATATTATATGACATTAAAATATTGAAAATATTTTACTAGTACACACAATGATAAAATTGTTTTTGGTATAAATTCCAGTTTAATTACAACTTGATTTTGGAAATTAGAAAGGACAAAGATTATTTCTTCTATGCGTTCTCTCGGGTTTAACAATCCCCGAGGGTTTGGTGGAATGATATTTCCTTCAGGTAATGATGTTACAAAGCGGGAAACCAAAATTCGATTATCATATTTCGCGCGTGCATCTACGAAAGATGGAGTCAAATTTACTTCGTGTAGGATAGGACCCTTCCCTTTGCAGCGACGTATCGTTGAGAAATCTAAATCGAAGTGGCCTTGAAATACGGTGCCGCGACAAATGTTTTCTGACAAGAACAAGAAACGGAAGCTGGTTAATTTATGAACCGACATTTTTCTACCATGGCGTCGCAATCGCTTCTAAATTACGCGTCGTTCATTTTGTGACAATGTCGTAATTTCTATTGGACTGGCTTGGATTTATTCACGTTTCTGTAAGAAAACTTTTACACGGAATTTCTTGCCTAAACCGTTTGAGCGACACGATATTTCTTGTATCTTGAATAAGATACAAGAAAAAGAATGTCGTACAAGGTTTTGTATTATTTAGTATTATGTACTTATTTTTCTGTATTATCTCATTACATTTCTACCAAGTTTAATTAAATTTCATTTAAAGTACAGTTTTTATTTTACCAGTGGTGGTGGGACGCGCGCTTCGCGCTCACTATTATTACCGCAATTTAAAATTAAAAATAATTTATTTTTTATATCTTTTTCGATAATCTAAACTGTCAAAACTGTCACAATATACATATCTTTAGACTTTTAATTTTTCTATTTAAATCGAATTATTGTAATTTTACATAATTACGTTTTAAGCTAAAATTTTTATCTGACAAAAATGTGTTAACTTCGTTAAATGTCTTCTATTATTTCTATTTCAATTTTAAATTTATTTCTATTTTAATTGTAGTTTCAGAAGCAAAAAATAGTAAAAAAATTGGCAAATAATTTTCATATCTTCTTCGTGACAATTACATCGTGACAATTTGGCTCAGATAGCTTAATATATAGGTGGGCAAATAAAGCTATTTATGCCAAATTATCAGAACGTAATCAATAAGACATGAAAATTATTTGCTAATTTTTTTCTATTTTTTGCTTTTAAAAATAATTTTTTGCTTTAGTTTTTAAAAAGTTTTAATATTGGGCTATCAAATCTCTCGGAATTTTTTAAAAACTACAAAAAATTAGTTTTAGAAGCAAAAAATAGCAAAAAAAATGAGCAAATGATTTTCATATTTTACTGGTTACGTTCTGATAATTTGGCTCAGATGTAGGTAGATTTTTAAGAGTAGATGACTCTGTTTCTTATATTAACTGGCAGATGCACATTGTTTAAATTATCATAAGTTTCTTTCACTCTCTAAATCTGACGCAGTGAATAGTCACTAATCTGAATCTTTCAGTGGCATACTTTATACTGACAGTGGATAGTCGCTGATTGACCAGTGAGTTTCACTGATTCACTTTTAGAGAGCACACAATGCAGAAGAAGATAAAAATTTGAAGAGAGAGCTCTTTCAGCAAATCACAAGATAGGAGGAGCCTTCGAGTGGACTCGCATGTGCTCAAGGCTGTTGGATTATTTATCCGATTCGCTTCCTGAGTCGGAGTGAAATGTGTCGCCTCGGCATGCCTAGAGTTTCCGGAGTCTGTCGTCGGATAATCGTGATCTATTCGTTCTCGTTTCCTCAGCGACCTACAAACGTTATACCGTATCCATACATCGTATTTCCCCGCATTCGCATAAATCATGGTCGGATGATAGCCATTGAAAAATATACGCCGCTCTTTCCGTTTCCTGGGAAACACCATAATATTTTGACGATGAACGTTGTACGGTGAAGCCCGCTCGCTGAATATTTGTGTTGCGACATAGAATTGATATTTTATTGCGACATAGGGCATTGATTTGTGTAAAGTCACAAGTATAGGTTATCATGCGCGCGCGCGATGCTACGTGATAAGAGAAGTATTACAAAATTAGTTTGTAATACTTGTAGTATTACAAAATGTTTTTTAGAAATATTTGCCAAATATACAAAGAGATAAAAGCAAGGGAATAGCGAAAAAATTAGATTTGACAAAGTCGAAAGCTAATACAATTTATGGCGTTAAAGATGAGCAATTCTCTGTTTGAACTCGATAGTAATAGTAATGGATGAGGGACTCGAGAAAGCACCAATGCGACAAAAAGGCTAGTGCTTCTTCCGAGATTCGGCTCAATTAAGCGAGCTCTCTGAGCGTTGACAAAGTACGACATCATTGTTCTTTTATGGCTGACCCTAAATAAGTGAGTCTGCCAGCATATTGAGTGGCAAACCGTAGAAAGGATGAAGACAACCGCCGCAAAAAGAGAGCGACTCGACAACGAGGAGCACCGGGAGCAAACTCTCTCGACAGGAAAGGATGAAGTGAGACGATGAATGACAACGAACGACGATGAAGAGGCCGTACTATAGAGAGAAAGACAGAAAGAGGTAAAGAGAAGGGAAAAAAGAGAGAAAGTGAAAAAAACAGAAGATAAAAGATGATGAGAGACGGTTACTGAAGAAAGTAGATAAAGAGGAATATCTCATTATACACGGCGCAGAAATTAGTTTTCGTTTATTGGTATATGCATGCAAAGGCTCTTTATGTTTAGAACGCACTTTTATAAAATATTTATTTATGAACAATAGGTTAAACGTATAAATATATTTGTTTATTAAATAATATTTTATTTTTTCATTATTGCGTAATGTGCAAGATAATTATTATGCTATTATTTACGAGCGCGCGTATGAATAATTAAATTATTATATAATATTATCTGTGCAGGGAATATAAACATATCCATTTATGAATCTTATAGCAATATAACATAATATAATGAGTTGCAGTTATATAACACAATTTGATATCATGACATCAAGTATATTATACAAAAGAGAATACATAAAACGGAAATAAAATTAATGATGTGACTGATTATTGATGAGAGTTAAGCTATTAAAAAAGATTCATGTGTAATAATTATGTTACGATGGATTTAATTATGTTATGATGGATTTTTTTTAAATAATTCGTAAAAAATATATAAAATCAAAATACTGGGTAATGTAATCTTATATCAATCGTCTCTGTCTTTCCCTTCATCTCTCCCTTTTTGCGATTTTGAATGAATGCAATTGCACTGACCGCTTCTCTATGTCGATAAATCGCAAATGGATACGCGGTTACGAAGCGACGGGAAGAAACCGATGTTTCTACGTTCTTTCAGTTCCAATTCGGCTACCGCCAATTTATGTGGCTCGTACATTCTTGAGCGTAATTACTTCGATCCTCGAGAAATCGAGAGTAAGTGGAAGACACGAGAAGGGTGAAAAATTGCCCGGTTTCGGACGGGATCTGGCATGGAATATTTACTACGCTTTTTAATGAGATCAATGCGCCAGTGGAACGATTGGATAATTGCATTCGAGAGCCAGGCTTCTTCGAGTAATTAAACGTTCGGCGTTTCTCATTTACTTACACTCATCACGATTAAAGATTAATATATTTTTGTAAGGATAAAAATATTGTTATATTGTGCCATACTTGTATTTCAGTAAATAGACAACTGAAATAGCCTTCAGCTATCTTAATTCATAAATATTATTGAATTAATAATACATATATATCTTTCAGAATTTATTTTTTCAACATCTGTTACTTCTTAATTCTCTCATCCTTGTAGATCTATTTCTAAAAGATGATTGATATGTTAAACATTGAATGAAAAAGTTATTTTGATTTCATACATCGTCGTAATAAACAAGAGAGAAATGACGGAAACATAATTAGCTGTCTTTCGCATTTCTGCGAAACATATCTGTAGCTATTAGAACTGTATCGACACCTAATAAAATAACGGGATACAGTATCGACGTTTCCGCAAGTGGAGATCTCGATATAGGCGTGATAATCGAAACGTCGTTTCTTATCGCTGTGGAAGTCCTCTGAGCGTGCAGGAAGGCGAAAAGTCACGGTCGATCAGGCAAATGTCTATCGCATATCAGTTCCCTTAATGAAAATTTTTCTGGCGTATTGAAATTACGCTTCCAAGCGTGCGGCTTATCGTGCTTTCTGGAAATTGTATCGCTTATCCAGCAACAATGTTTACCCGCATCCATTGAATTCATCATTGCAATGGGAATGAACTTGACTAGCGAAATACATTTCAAATATATTACAAACGTGAATCTGGTCGACTGGGGCCGAAATTTGAAAAGGAGGAGATAATGGAAGTCCAAGTGCTCGGCTCAAGGATCATTACAGTCAATCGCACATCGGTGATCCGAATGCAAATCGGGATCGGGCCGTAGGATCTCACACGAGACTGAAACAAAAGGTCATCGCTGGTCGAGGTTTCCTGGCAAACAGTAACGAGTAACGAACGTCCGGCAGCCTGCGTGCTAGCGACAATGCTTCGGCGATCGGTATTTAATTACTGCTGGAATGCAACAAAGCCGTAGAGCCGGCCTGGAGGCTAACAATCACGCTATCTCGCTGGATCGCCGTTCTATATATGATCGTAAAAATGACTGGCTTTTCGCAATTCACCCGCGTATCTGCGTGACGATAATTAATCTACTTTTTTTTATTGAACACGTTAAGATGTATATAATTTGTCAAGTAACTCGGAACAGAGGAATTTCAAATTTATCGATTAATAAGTGCAACGAGTCCATCACAAAATTGCTTCGCAAGCCAGTTGAAAATTCACCGAGCATACTTCGCAGCGAGATCTTCGAAGTTTCGAGATGACGGTGGTACGACACGCATACCAAAAGACAGTACACGTTCTTATCCAGGAGTTAAGGCAACGACAGAAAGAATAGTCAAAGTGGAGACGAAGCTTTCATGTTCACTTGGTTGGAAAGTTGAATCGTCGATTGGCAAAGTCTTGACACTGTCGTACATTGCGCGTTAAAAATAAAGCCGTAACTTTTCGCCATTTTATCCGCACGAATTTCTGCGATGAAAAGGCAGAAGACGCGGAAAATGTTTCAGACAGATAGACACTCTTCTTTTTTGTCTCTTTGCAAGTGAATATTTAAATATATCGACATTGCATTTATGTTATATTAAATTGTAGATTTTTTCCTGGAAATATTTGACGTTAATTTTTGGCGAAAAATTTCTATGCTAGATACTTAAATTATTATTAATATCATTTATATTTGCGCGGCACTCGTTTAATTGTTCAAGAGACCGAAGGAATAAAAAGCTGAAATCGTAAGTATATTGCATTAGAAGTATGCTTGCCGCGTGGAAAAAAAAAACTAAGCGCAAAGTTGGGACGTAACGACGTTCAAAAGAAAAATATACCCCGGTATACACAGACGCTTCTCTCGGCGAGAGAGAGCTATACGCCGCTACACCTAAATTACTGTAAATTCTCTGCTAACGACCATCGAAACGCAATACAAATACTCGCTGAGTAATTTTTTCCTACAAGCACGGCAGAACTCGCCCGCCGACTCGCTCAGAGAAGCACAAGCGAAAATAAAGTTGGGAGAGACGAAGTGTGGGCAGAGAGAGAGAGAGAGAGAGAGAGAGAGAGAGAGAGAGAGAGAGAGAGAGAGAGAGAGAGAGAGAGTGTGAATGCTTGCCGTTGTTACAGTATTGTCGTTAGCGAACTACGCACACATGCTCGAACCAAATTACACATCTTGGTGTCCGTAATATGTCGCCGTATTTCGTAAACTTATTATATGAGGAGAATGGGAAGTTCACATATTATTAACGCCTTGATCATTATTCCAGTCGAATTATCTGTTCTTAATTAAATATTGATTTAATATACACTTAGCGACTACTCGAAACTTAAATTTACAATGCGAGTTAGTCTGGAATCTTGATAGGTTTGGTTTAGTAGGCGTTATATCATTCGGTTGGTGAATACGCCTTATTCTAAATGTCATAGGAAACATTTAACTTTAACTTCTTAACGAGGATTTGAAGACAGGCGTGTAAGGTAGACGAAGTGGAAGTCGGAAATGGGATGTCATCAGGGATGATGGCAAGATTGGAGTGGGCTAGAGAGAATAAACGGTTGACTGGTTTATGAATTTTAACTCTCAAAGATCTTTTGTCTTGCCATTTGTTTTTGCGAGCAGAGGAGAATTGTCTTGTGAAAGCATGAAAATTCAGGCGTTTTGTACGAGACATCTTCGAGTTTGATGTCAAGCAAAGTTTAGGCAGCGTTCCAAATTAGAATAAGACTTGGTTTAAATATTTGAGGAATTTGGCTATGACATCATTTGACCCGTACCTACTAAATTTGCTGTCACAAAATTGTTTATCTATTGAACGTTTAAACTTGCAATAACTAGAAATAACTTAGCCGAGTTGATTTACTTAAATTTTCATTTCGTTTTTAGAACAGTACAAAAAATCTCTTACTATTTAGATTATCAATATAGTTCTGCATATTTTACTATAAAAACATTTATTTTCGTCTCAATTTTATGCTTCACATCTAATCGGATTATGAAAAACTGAAACTAAACATTTGAAATATACCTCAGATTATATTACCGAAATTTTAAACGAAGTCTAATTTAACTCGCATTACTTTATATAAATATGAAAATATTTGTATGTTATTATTTTTTATTTATTCAAATTTGGAAAATTTAATATGCATTATCAAATATCTCTATTATTATTGATCATTTTATTAGCTTTACGTAATTTGAATGCAATATGAGTTACCAATTGCAAAAATAAACATTATTAACAAACTACGTTTCAAAAGATTTAATTTCTCATAATTTCATATAATTGATCCATGATTGAGCATTCAGTAATAGTATTATGCAAAGAATATGGTGTTCAGTTACGGCAATGATTTGCACAAATTAATCTTATTTCAATTCTACACATCGGATTTTTGGTTTATTTTCGCGAAACCGGTTGATCCTCGCTGATTGTATCAATGTAAACACCCGTATCGTTAGCGTCCTTTTCTCGATCTTCTCCTGAATGACTGCTGGGTCGATATGCAAATTCCTCGATCTTTTATATCGGCGTGTCAGAAGATCATCGGGATAATGCCGCTTGCTTTGCGGATTCGCGAGTCCAAGGAGTCTACGGTGAGGATGATGACGAGCCACGGATAATTCAGGGTTTCATTTCTGATTGGCTATTGTGATGGAATATCGAATTACCTTTCTGTTCGCCTCTTTTCTCGCTGCTCTCCGTGCTCGAACCGCGTTCGATCCAGACCGTTTCGTTTAGTAAGATACGCTAGACAGCACAGGGAATGCTCGACTTTTGTCACATTCTGAAGAGAATGGCATGTATTCTCTTCAATCTGCGTTATGTTCAAGTCGAGGATGCAGCGAAATGGGTCTCCAGGGATGCTTCTATTCGACGATGTTTCTTACGAGATCGACACGCAGACGTATCGAAGGTAACGAGGATTTGCGGCAATAACTACCGGAGGAATGAAGAACGTTCCAGCTAAAGCGACGATAGGCACAATGTCGCATTGTCAATTAATGGAACAAAATCCCGGATTAATGGAACAATACCTGCCGGATAGGATGAAATTCCTCTGCGTCGTTTCTAACTCAATTCAAGTGAGAAACACCCATATGTATAGCTCGTAATGGAAGCACATGAGCGTCCAAAGATGCAATGAAGATTAGAAGTTATCTCTCGCTGTCAACATAATGCCGGAAGAGTAATCCTTTAATGATAATCGACCGACAGTTTTCTTCTAACGTTGCGGGCTCTCTTTCGCGTAAAGATTTCGCTTATCCACTTATTCCAGGCATTCCTTATCTAATGGGTGGCGTTTGAATTAAATCTTCCCGATATCATATTGTTGCCATATCACACTGAAAAAAAATTCTGGTTAAAAACGGACGAATCAGAAAATCTTGTAGGATTGATCAAATATTCTGGTTATTATAATATTTCTGGTTATTACTATAGAACTCAATACTTTATAACTTATAATAATTAGAATTCATATATTTGTTTGTTTTTATAACAACCATACTATTTGATCAATCCTACAAGATTTTTCTAATTCGTCCGTTTTTAACCAGAACTTTTTTTCAATGCACCTGTCTAAAATAAAATGAAGCAAGTAAAGCAAAACATAGCAAGAAAAGAGAATAAAAAAAGGAACTAAAAATCTAAGCGCTAGTTTGACAAAACAAGCTGTGATACAGGAATGATAATTAGACATTAGTAATTTTTTAATATTATCGTGAATTAAACATTAATAACATATTTGAGCAAGAGAGACAATGTTAGGCGAAAATAACAGTTAAATTTGTCTTTGTAGCTTTACAGAGTTAGATCATAGAGATATATATATTTCGCGAATTTTCGCTGTAACAATTATCCACGTTTGCTCTGAATTGTCCATTTAGTGAAGATCCTATCCAATATTTGCGACGCGGCGTCAGCTTCAGAAGTGCCGATTGCTGTTCCCGATGAGAGATGGATTACGTTGAAGAGGAAGGGGTGAGAATGGAAAGGAGAGTTGACCAATACTATTCGTACCATTTGGCAGTATTGAATATTCAACAATGGCACTCGACTCGGTCCAATGAGATTTCGTCCAAACATCAGAATACAGATTGATTGACACACGGATAGTTGTACGCATTTAGTCTTCTATACGCACGATATTTGATGTATTTAAATATCGTATATTAAACCGTATTAATATTTACAAATTATCATATAAATTATTAGTCTAATATATATACGGGATAAAGAAGTAAAATTGAGCTGTAACAACATTCAGCTGATAAAAGTGAGAGGAATTTCTAGTTGAATCGAATGAAGCAACCTTTCGTCACAATCTCTTTGCCCACACTCGGCAATGGATGATCACATTCATTCTCCTTTTTTTTTCTTAAAGATGTCTGATTGTTCCTACAGGATACAATCCTACAATTGTCCGACGCAAACAATCTTATCATACACGCGAGGCGAACCTTCTCAAGTGACAAGATTGTGGGCGGTGCATTAGTGCTCTCTCAGTTCCAAACGATTCGAAAACAGAAAGCTAAAGTATTATATCTTGACTACTTAAGTGATTTTACTCATTCGTTACTGTATTTATGTTGTTCTGCGCACAAAGATGAGATTCGCAACGATTGATTTTTTAAGTTTTAATTTTTTGAATTATATTGTCTTTAAAGAAAATCTAAATAAAATGCCCATTTAAATAAATAAATACAGTAAGCATTAGATAATTTGAAAAAAGTAAACTTTTTTAAAAATATTTTTTATTACAATTTTTCTATATTTCTTTTACTTTTATTCTATTATTATATCATTTTCTAATTGGCCGTATATGCTACAACAAAGCTCATAACAAAATTATTGCTAATATTGGCTAATTGATTTCGTTAATTTAATAATTAGCTGGGAAAAGCTAATAGTTAAAAATGAATAGCCACAGAGAAATCGACGATCTTGACTGTCGTTTTACTCATTAACGATAATATGAATAAAAAGAGTCCTGAAATGGTTTAAGACCAAAAGTCGTTTGAGAGAACTCATGATTCTGAAAAATGGTTTCAACGTGCGCATCCCGGGCGGATTTCAATTAAACTTCCGAGAAACTTCTACTTTATCAGATCGCTGGAGCACATAATGAAGATCCGATAATCGCGCCTGAGCGATAATCAGTTTATCGATAATCGATCAGATCTTTTTGGGATGAAATTTTGTACATTCTTACTAGAAAATCCATGATATCCATGATATCGGAGAAGCAACTTCTCTCATTTACAATAACGCTGTGATATCAAAATCAAAGTTAATTTTTGCATTTATACATCCACACACAGTTGAATCATGAAAAATATAAAACTGAAAAAAGAAATTTACATGCCGTAAATTAACATGCCAATGTGTGTCTCAATTTATTTACTTCACTCATAATATTTATACGTAAAGAGTTCACTGTAAAATATTTTATATATTTGAAAGTTATAATTACTTTTCCAATCATGCATGACGAATTATAGCTAATTAGCTTCTTGTTCAATTGAACAGTGAGACATCTCTCAATCGAGAAAACTTTTTTTATTAAAACGAATAAAGTATTCATCGCTATTACATTTTGCCAATAAAATCTTATTTTACATAAAAGTTATTTTCCAATATATTGATATGATGAGGCGAATTATTTATTACTCTTTAAATTAATTTCAATATTTATAAAAATATGACTTATAATTTAAAAAATGGCATATTATATTAATACAATTTTGGTCATAATAAATAAAATGGTTCTCATTTTAATGCGTTTATATAATAGATTATAGCATTTAATATAATGTTTTATTGTACTTGCACTA
The DNA here is from genome assembly GCA_021460005.1 of Tetramorium alpestre. Classification (NCBI taxonomy): domain Eukaryota; kingdom Metazoa; phylum Arthropoda; class Insecta; order Hymenoptera; family Formicidae; genus Tetramorium; species Tetramorium alpestre. The sequence continues at coordinate 330,793 of JAJVSH010000021.1, read as the reverse complement.
TTATAATTTACATAATAAAGTAACATGAGAAATATAAAGAATATACAAAAAATATATAAAATTTCCATTATAATTAGTTTCGAAAACTGACAATATTGCACATTTTTCTCCTCCACCCGGAAAACTTTTATTGAGAAATGCAAAATAGAATAATCATATTTATGATTTTTCAATGCTATTTTAAATAAACGCATGCGAAATTTTTATTACAGCAATAATCTACCAGAGTCGTGTCTCCTGGGGCGTTGGAAGCGATTACTTCAAGCTACGAGAATATTGCTCCACTTTATCCCGCGCGGGCACAGATAGACACTGTCTGCTCTAAATGTAGCATATCGTAAGAGAAACGAAGCGAACCAGCATTTGCCACATCGATCGAATGCATTTGCGTATGCTGTTCACGGAACTGCAAAATATCCATAGAGGATTAAAAGCGTGCGCAATTGTCGATTCAGAAATAATAAGAACATTCAAAACAGTTCGCATGCTCTATTTTAATTTAGAACGTAACGCACGATTTTATCAGATTCATTTTATTAGTTGCATATTCATACGGTAAAATTTCTTCTTGTACATCTCTTCTGCAACACAATTTTTGCATTCTTTTCACGAAACGGCTCACTTACACACACTTATGTTTTGCGAGCGAATAAAGAAAGTTATCTTCAAAGTTATCTTCAAATTGAATGTTTCTAGATAAAGTATCTCTAAAATATCCTTGAAATGGCATGTTGGAGAGTGTAAACGCACGGAACCGTCTATCGATGATTGTTTCTTCTTATAACAACAAATCGCAAGTGGACGTAATAAACTCAAACTGTATTGTGCTGCGCCATCCGATGAGCCGATCGCCCGCTTGAATCCAGAGGTTTGATCGCTGTGTTGCTTCATGCTGGACTGCTTGATTCTCGGTGAAGCTATTTGCGCAATCATCGCGCGATGTATGTGCAAGTATTCGGTGTCTTATACGATCTGTTCTCCTCAAGTATACAAATTAATTAAAAGGCTTTTACTTGATGAATATTCTTGTTAACGCGATAACGGTGTGTTTTCTTGCGTCTTTTCTTAATAACGATTTCTTAATAACGTTTCTTAATTGTTCGTTAGTAAATTATTTTACTAGAATATTTACTAGAATAAATTTCTAAAGATTACAGACAAATGATGAGCTACTAGTAAGAATATTTATCAAATTTCTTACGCTTGGTACTTTGTTATCACGAAAGAAAAATAATTTGTTACGTTTATGTTTTGTTTCTAAAGTTTATCTAGAATTATTCAACTTATATTTGTAATTACTTTTGTTAGCAAATGCACACGCGCTGGGCATTTGTATCTTTAAGTATGATCGCTAATTCGGAATTTCGTCGAAGATATTCCGCGATCGTACATATCTTCGTTTTTCGTTCTCATGGGAGACATTACCTTCGAAGACGGACCATGAAGCAGAAAGAGAAAGGTGGCTGATACAATGGAATCCTTTGTCCGATCTAATAACGCGAGATATCGACGTATTCTTTATCCGACGATCGGGTCACGAATAGCCGCGTCGCGATACAATAATACGGTCGATCGTTTTCGATACTGCCGCGAAGAAAAGGCCGGAGGACTGTTCGGATGATTTAGCACGTTTTATCGTGCGAAGGGAGAGAACGACTTGGCTTTTATGAGAAAAATACTGCGTATTGCCGCGGATTCGAATCTGCGTAAATGGATGATTTAATTGCAGTACTTGGTATTTTTTTTGTTATTAACAGCATCCGCATATAAGTGATAATTAAGACGTTGATACAAAATTATTAAATGCACCTGTTTTAATATATTTTGCCTCTGTTTGCTGTATGCCTAGGAACACTTAAGAAAACTTCAATAAAGCAACAGCTGTGTGCTTGAAAATGCAAACCTTGCGGCGGGCACAACGCCCTTTTTAACCATGAATATACTTATGTACTCAACTCTATGGTGAAATATAAAGCATGCGAGAGGAGCTGAGAAAGGGGGAAAATAAGACAGAAAGATGAAAGACTGATGGAAGAACGCGATATAAAACCAGTGGTGAAAGAATTGAGTAAATTCTAAGTTTCTTTCTCGCAAGTTTAATGATGGTTTGAGTTTTATTATATAAGCACGCTTGCTTTACGTTTTATTTAAAGCTAAATCATTAATTCTTCCTTCTCTCTACTTTCTTCAGATTTTGATTACCACTCTTGAGAAAAACTTACTTGTTACAGCATAATTCGATAAGCGTTCCTCATCGTAGCTTTATAGTCGAATCGATCGTTATCATATCGTTTTAAAAAATATTTCATATCTTATGAAATTGAATTAATGACATTTGCTATTATTATCTATCAATTAAACAATAATATAATTAATAATAAAATCATTATTTAAGATTTTAAAAATATATTTGGTATATTAGATTTCATTGAGAGAAAGAAATATATAGCTATAAAAGAAATGGAAACTTGATCGAAACGAGAGCAAAATTAAGTATTAAGCTTTCCTGTTACAAAATAGAATATGTCTGCTTCGTGGCATATTTCGTCCGTACGGAGAACGCATGGAAGACGTTAGAGAAACGATAGCCATTCGAAACTCCTCGTCGCACCGGAATCGCACATTCTCGTTGATATGCAGGGAGGTGAGATATAGTACGGGGACTCTTCTAACTGTATCGTTCGATATATTGCGGGAAGAGCCGGCTGCCGTCGACAGAAACGATGGTGGAGTGTCGGTGCGTGGAGAACCGATGTAGATTTATTTCTCGCCAGTATACTATACATACGAATACGCACGAGTCGAAACGTTGAGAGAATGGTGGTATTCTACCCTTCGTAACCTTCCCGGCACCCCATTCTCATCATCAACGCCACATGGATTTTCAGTTCCTCGTCTTTGGCCAAATTACTGCTGATGAGAGCTGCCAGTTCGCCGTCATGCCAAACGATAATTGTTAGCCGCACGAAATTAGCCTGTCTGGATCTATTTATACATGAGTGCATTTTGGAGATAAATTACCTTCTTGCGATTTCTCCAAAATGTTTTCCTTCTAATGTTAAACATGTATGACAAAATTTCACATTTTACAAATTTTTAGACTTTTTCAAAATTTCATGATTCCTCGAACTTAAAGTTTTGTCCAATTTTATCGCTGGATTAAATTTAATAGAAATTTATAATGTATTACGAGTGGAAGTTATAGAATTAATTGAAAATTAAACGATATATAATAAAAGAAATCTCTTATTTTAATTCACGTGACACGAATTGAACGACATATGTCAATATTAGGTACTAATAATATACGATTTAAAATTTCTTCATAAGAATACTTTATAGACATCCCATTTTGTAACACAAGTAATTAAACGACAAACGATAAAACACTAGAATGGGAGAAGCTATCACTATATGCTGAAACGCATCGCTGCATTTTAGATTATGTTATAAGTTTGTCAGTTGTGTGTGTGTGTGTGTGTGTGTGTGTGTGTGTGTGTATTACGTGTGAGATCTGGATGGCTCCTCGCCATTACCGCTGAGAATTTGCTTCCTCTCGACGGTGATTGAGTTACCTCTGATACAGCGTGTTAGTTAACTCGTAAGTACGCTCGCATCTGCAGATCCTAATCGGTTATCCAAGCGCGTGGACGTAACGTTAACCGCAAATGTAATTAAGAGATGGATAATGATTAAAAGATCGAAATAAAATGGATAGAGTACGATAACAAAATTTAAAAAAAAACTATCCGAAGATGCAATCATCAGCTGCAGTTCATGACTTTGTTGCACGACATGCTGCGTCAGGTTATTGACAAGCATGATGACTTTGCCATTTTATTCACGTAACATGCTGCGAAAAGGGAAGAATTTGTTTCTCTTTCTCTCTCTTCACAGATAGTCTCTCCACTAATGTCTTTACTATAACCGCTCAACATCTTTAATGTTCGTTGAGCGGGGAGATCGATATCGTGCGAAAGAACGTCGTAGACGTTGCGCTGTATATCCGACGCATCCTCTAACGCATCTTCGCGCGCTTTACAGCTAGCTGGCTCGAAGAAGATGTAGTAGTTCCCGAGAACTTCTTATCGGGTCGACGGAGACGGCTCGGCGAGAGAGAGAGAGAGAGAGAGAGAGAGAGAGAGAGAGAGAGAGAGAGAGAGCTGGGTGCTTACGGCGCCCAGAGGCACACCAGAGAAACGAGTCTTATCCCCCACGCAAACGGCCATCCGTATCCATAGAATAAATAGCTTTTTCTCCTCCCGAAGCGACCATTAGGGAATGCGATATATTTTCCGGCCGCGCCGACCCGACGTTTTGCCTCATGCGACTTTATTTTCTGTTTTTAACCGTATTATTCTATGTACGCAACACCGATGCATCAAACAGATAGATCAAATATTTTAATTCCCAAATTCGAACGTGAACGCAACCGATTGTTTAATATGTAACGTAATATTTAATTATTAATGCACCCACACAGATTACACAGATTACAATGTTTGTTTCGCAATTCTCCGTTTTGAATGCGGAAATAAACGTAAATGGGTGTACGTGATGGACATCTTTCTATTAATCGCGCACCTTTCGAGCATTGTGCGCGCCGGACGATTATGGACATGCGACCTTTATATTCCTATTTTTCTATACAGAAATTTATGATGAGAACGGCGCGTAATGCATTTCTTCCGAGGTACGATCCGGCGTCGTCTATCATGTTTTATCCGTCACAGAGGACATGGTAGCCGAGATAACATCAACTATTATCTCACGCATCATTCATTATCCACGGAGGATAGATATCTTTAGACTTCTTTATAGTCAGTGCGACAACTTTACGCGCGTGTAGATCCGTAAACTACGATGGACACGTATTTACAGAGAAAGGGGGAACAGGGTAAGGAACGACAACCTAACTTTTCCCTGGAGATCTCCCTCGTGCGAAAGACGGAGAGGAAACGCTCTGGTGAGAGGAATCAAGATGAAACCTACGAGGGTGGTAAATCCTCCGGCAGTGTGGACTGCCCGAAGCGTCGCAAATAGACGTTTGAATAAACGGCGTAACCAATGTGAAATTGTAGTTTCACGGGAAGAGAAGTCACAAAAGTATCAATCACTTATTGAAAGCGATAATTGAGATGAGAATAATAAAATAAAATTTGTAGCATAAAGCAAATTGCAGATTTATTAACAAATATTGATGGAAAAAATATTTTAATATAAAGTATGACAGGAACGTTGACTTTCATATTATATAGTCTGCAAAAAAAAATTTGTTCTCCTTTAATATTTAAAAAAGATATAGCCTAAATTATTTTTTTTTATTTTATGTCAAATTTGTTACATTATAATTTATATATATATATAATTATTATAAAACTGAAGAATAATATTTAAACTCTTTCACAGACAGAGTTCTTAATATCATAAATAAAATTAAAAATAAACTTATTAATAAATTTATTATTATTTAACTTCTCAATAGTTTTAAAGGTGATAATTAAAATATCCGAGAAATGTAGCCAAAACAATTTATAATTAAATATTTGTGACTCAGAAATCTATATTATTTGTAAGTAGCTCTTTAATCATGAAAAATCCAATGCTTTGATATCAGATAACCAGGCGAGATTTGATCGTAGAGCTGAAATTTTTAATGGAATGAATAAAATTATGTTCATGAGATAGGATTGGGATAACAGAATTCTATATATATCTCTTTTTTCTCTTTTTCCCTTCTTGATAACTGACAGATTGCTCGCGTGAATTTTAAAAATTTTATTTTTTATATATCGCGCAATGGCACGCGAAAGGTATGGGACGATCGTGAAGGGAAGGAACAGGAAGGCGGATCGTTAGCCGCTAACCAGCACTCGAGGCTAAGCCTCGTCGTAACAGTGCACCGAGTCCATCCATTACTTACGTAGCGTAATATTATAGCTTCCTCATTAGCGGATGTAAGGGCTAACATAAACAAAATTTGTCCCGCGGGCGCGGGCGCGATACTCGAGGGTCGTGGCCTCCCTCTTGAACGTAGCGCGACATAATGACAAGGAAGATGCACGAAACTGCCAGTCCGATCGTTTTCCTGCATAAATAGTGAATAAAATATTATGCTGCAGTAAATTATGCCGTGATAACTTTTTCTTCATCGTGAACGTTTCGCGCCGCGTTTGACGCGCATTAAATCGCCGCGCGCGAGAACGAGAATTTCCATTTATATTCATTTAAATGTTTCCTTCAACACCGAGACACGTGATTCTTTAGTCGTTTAAAAAAAGTGCCAAAGGCACTTTATTTATTCCAGAAATTATTAAAATTTCGTGAAGTCATATTTCAACGAGAAAGAAAAGAAGTTAATTTTGTCTTTCGTAGATGATGTTTTAAGTGAAGAAAATGATGGTTTGGTTTTCCATAAGATCGAAAATTTGCCTGCCATCGAAATGCGCTCAAATAAAACGCGGAGGTAATTTATCCGAATGAAAATCGTAAGTCCCAACGGTCGACGAATGGAGGCAGGCGAAATTGGTATGCAAAACGAGATAAATCACGCTTATGTCCGCCGCAGCTGTAACGCGGAAAGGGCAAATTCGATCATCATTTGAGAATCGGTTCGCTTGCCGTGCAAGAGCTTCGACGATCGTATATTTAATCAAATTAATCATAAAATGATTCGACCGAAATTGAAATTAATTTCTTTTAGCACTATATAATTGTGAGAAAGAAATGTTGCAATTTTTGGAATATATTCTCTCAGCTTCCATATCGTCGTAATATCGTTTCTACAGCATGTAGCGAAAAAAAAAAACGAAATGAGTTTCTGTGAAACAACTCTTATTGTTAGTAATCATAAGGTAAGGAAAATACTTCTCGGAAACTGAGACGACGTAAAGATAGTATTTCGCTGTTGATAACACACTAACATGAAAAAAAAATCACGACTATGTACGTGTGTGTTAACATGCTTAAAGCAAAATAGATTCGAGAAGGCATAAGGATTTATCGCTGCAAATTCATACGATGGATAACTAGAATGAGGTAACACGAAAGGCGATTCTAATTTGCATATGGACGCTTGTGGAAATAGTGGAAAATGATAATGGATCAAAGATATTATATTTCAAATGCGGTATTCAATGTCGATACATTAAATGCGATACATACTACAACAATGAATTAGAAAATCGATGATTCTCTGTGTAATCGGATATTATTCTGATACATGACACAGCACAAAATATGGAAATTATATTAAAGCTTATGACTGCGACTGCTGTACTGGGAATTTAACATTTTATTTAACTGTCACACGCTGTGCGTTGTTAATTAAAATATCTTAAAAGAAACCGTGCAATTTTATTAAAAACTTAAGTCTCTTTTTTATGTCATTTAAATTTTTATATTTAATATGTCGCGTTTAATGCAAATATATGTCAATTTTTTATTTATATATTTACATTCAGTATTGTCAAAATTCAATATTCTATCTAATTAACATTATTTGTAATTAATCTTTTTAGAATCTCTTACAGATATTTTAATTAATTTGGAAAAATAAATTAAAGAATTATTTTAATTTCAGACTACGGGATTTTCCGAACACAGCCGCCCCTTGTATTGTTTTATGACTAAATATTGATATCCTGTGCATGTCGTATCATTAAATCGTAATCGAGAGTGCTTTACGTTTACAAGCGATGTCTCTCGTTGGTGCGGAACCCTCGTATTGACTTACAAACAAGCGGAAACAAACGGCGCGGCTGTGCCCAACCTACAGCGTATTAATCTTTTTCTCCGATATCGATATGTTATCCAAACCTCTCAGGGTTGGTACAGTGGCCATAGGTCTAAATCCGCTGGTTATCCCGACACCGACATGCAATCGAGCGCAGTTTCCTGGATTAGTCTGTGGCGCCGGAATGAACTGAATCGGCGTCCTCGCACGTTTTGTTTTTGCGGACGTTGTTCGCGAGTTCGGTTCCTGATTACTTGAAATGGAAGAAATATCGACCACATTCTCGAATATCAGCCGTTGTGCATTCTCGCTTTACTGATATTATTCCTATTGGCTCATGAAATAATGCTCGTAAACTTTTTGCAACTTTGATTTTGAGTATTTTTTTCAGTCGGCCAAATATAATTTGCCGATTTGCAACCAAATGTAACTAAACGATGCCAAAGTCAATAACGAAAAATATACAAATAAGTCAATAAATATCAAATACTAAAAATAAAAGAAGACTGGTTGATCAAATAAATGGCAGAACAACAGCATATAAAATGCAAATAGCTGGAATAGAAATTAAAATGATTCTCGGTTTATATTTATTTTCCAGTTGAAATATTTAGAATGCCTAGATTACGTCAGCTGCATCATATTTCCTACATAGTTTACCGATTCCTGATTATAATTGTCTTAGAAATTATGGTCAGTGGAACCCCGAGCTAATACGCTTAAACTACAAGAATGATCATTCCCGTGAGACAGCGTATCCTCTTGATAAAATATTCATTGTGCCAGTATCTGAAAACGCGAGTCCTCTAGCGCAGTCTCTTTGTTGCATCATTACTTCCGAGTGAGATCACCGTTCATCGTTCTCGGGTTCTGCCGTTCGCCTTCCAACCAAAGTGGAATTTGCTTCGCGGCAAGAACTCCCAGCCCGACCGGTTTTCCACCGTGGATGGTTTCGACAAGAAGGTTCTACGACTATCGGATTGCACTTGCGCTCGCCGTCAATTATCGGGGTGGTACGTTTACACACGGTTCCACTTATGCGACCCATTCAGCATAAATGTGATAGAAGGGGGATCGCTCACATTTTTAATTCTCCGAGAATTTAAATGATTCCTTACAGGCGTTATTAAGTTATTGCACGCGGAAGAGAGAATGTACGATAAATCAAGTTTCGCACAGCCGCAGCATATTCGAGGTTTTCAAGAAGATTAGACGGGACAAAGACGGGCTTCTCTCTCGTATGTTTTATTAAAAATTACGTCGTTCTTAGATCTTACGAGCTTTAAAGAACGAACTACCCATCAAACTGCATTTAAGATGTGTCCCGCGCCAAAAGAAAGTGCTCGCGTTCTCCCGTTTCGCTGGCGCAAAATATTTCAACTTTACGATTTCTGTCGGCGCGCTCATATCGTATCGTAAATACGGTGTTAGTCTCTATTTAAGGAACCATTAAGTCTATATAGCGATACGAGGTGGATCGTCATTAAGCCGTATAACTTCAAGAAAATTTTCTCATCAGCAATTTATGCCCGTGCCGAGCGCGACAAGAGGATTTTCTTGGGGTAACATCGTTTTAATTAAGTGCAAACGTACGTACGTACGTACGTACGAAAGGTTGTTGGTCATTAGCTTTTGAATTTCCATAAGTCTCTCTAGCTTTCTGTTCTTTGATCCTATATGTATTATTCTAACTTCGTTTAAATCCGAAGGAGTAATTTTCTTTTCTTCTTCATCTGTTGGACTGAGAAAAAATTATTTTATAATATTAATTCGATCTTTTACCATGTCATTTCGTTTACCTTTCGACCTGCACCTCCTTCCGGCATATTTATTCCGCGTCAAGCATATCTCGGTAATGGCGTGAGGATCATGCGAGGATGAAATAATTTCCTGCTCGTGTCACGTCGTCACGCAATACACCAGATGCTTTTTCATCCGTTCTGCAACCGCCTTTATCTTCAGAATTTGCCATACCGATATTTGCATATTGCATACGTGACACTGTTATAATGTCCCGTATGCGACATCCTGTCTAATTGTTGAGATCAGCTTCCTGGAAAATGCGATTATTCGAATTCAGCCGTCTTCTTTTATTTCATATTAATTCAACTGTACTAATATAACAAACTTTTTCTAATATGAATAAAACATTTATTTTTTTATTAATTTCCGCACAAAAGATTTCGTTAAAATATTTACAAATTTTATTAGATATAGAAATAGTCTGAAAATAATTTTATTAAATTATTAAATATCAAAATTTTGTTTACCTTTGTTGTCATATTTGAGGGTCCTGTTATAATTATTTTGATGACAAAAGTTTTTTAATTTTTCGGTAAAATTATTCTTTCCATATAATGTATGGAAAATAAGTATATAAAGCTAATCTGTGTCAAATTATCAGAACATAACCAGTAAGACATGAGAATTATTTGCTAATTTTTTGCTATTTTTTGCTTCTAAAATTAATTTTTTTGCTTTAGTTTTTAAAAAGTTACTGGGCTATCGAGTCTCTTGTAACTTTTTAAAAATTAAAGCAAAAAAAAACTAATTTTAGAAGTAAAAAATAGCGAAAAATGAGCAAATAATTTTCATATTTTGTTCGTTACGTTGTGATAATTTGGCTCAGATAGCTTAATATACAGGTGGATATATAAAGCTGTCTGTGTCTACCTATGTAAGATGTAAGATAAAAAAATAATATTATATACGGAGGCGTCATAGGTAGTGTCATTCTTGAAGTATGCGAGAGTCATATGCGCCCCTATCTTTCCTCCGCCCTGCGCGAAGCTTTTGCATGATGTATCGATCTTTCTCTCCTCTTGGCCATGTGGGATTCTCTCGGTTCGGACCGTGACAGGATTTCGCCTCGTGGCTACGATAATCGATCGCGAAACAGCTGCACGATAGGTCGGACGTAGATCCATCGCGTGGCTTGTGAAACTGCACCACGTCCATCGTTATTTCCGCTGCTTGTCAAATTTTTGGTATCTCCGCAGGCACACTTTAATTTGGTGATTGTGATAGCAGCACTGCCACTTATATATAGTGATTTATGACACACAATGTCGAGGATGGTTGAAAAATCATGCCAATAACCAGTCGTACAACTACGCAGCGTGCATTAGAAATATTAAGTGAGAACAACAATTTATACGAATTGTCATGTTATATCAATTGTTAAATTATGATCTTATTATGAACTCAATCATTTCTAGACATGCAAATTTTTTAATCTATTATTCAAGAAATGGTTTCAACAACTTGCCTATTTTACAAACTTATTGAATTCATAAGTATAGATGTCACTAAGTTTCCTTCACGACAGTCAGAGTAAAAAAGTTTTTAAATTATTAGTCAGTTTTATTATAGTTTTTTAATATTTCTTTTTTTGCAAAATAATCGTAAGCTTTCGAGGGTCACGCTTACGTGAGGATGCTTTGACTTATTGGATGAGAAGCAATATCATCGAGTTAGACTTAGGTCGAACACAATATATGGTCTACACATGCAGGAAGAGTAGGCACTACCGGACTCGTGAACAGAATGGCCCGTTGGCGATAGCCATCGATATTCCCTCAGGTAATAAGATAGACGTATGTTTTTGTAAATTACGACATCCGTCTACCATATGCCGTTATTTAGGACTCAAGAATGAGCCAAAAATTCGTATCTTCATTTGTTCATTTAATGAAAAATATTATTTGAATTATTAAACTTTACTAATTTTTTATTATATAAATCGATAATATTATTTTTCAGACGTATATGATAGTTTTTAAAATTGCGATGCGACCATATAATGATTACAATTCATTACAAAAAAAATTGAAAAAAAGAAATAAAAGTTATGCGATATTGTTTGTTTGTAATTACAACTGTTTGCGGACTAGGGCATTATCATCTTCTCGCTTTTGTAACAAAGTCTTTCCCTTTAAACTTCGCGTTAATTACTATAAAAACTGATTCAGAGGCAGAGGAAGGATAAAAAGAACAGTTTGTGGCAATACGTTGATATTCACACAGATAAAGCGAGGGACAAAGTTTGTGTGCAGAGTGGCGGCATCGATCCTGGGGTAAAAGTAAATAACCGCGGATGTCTTGGTCGATGCGGTTCCTGGGGTTTTCTATGTGGGTATTTGGAGAAGCCGAAAGGTGCGAGGTAGTCCCACGACACCCATACAAACCATCTTGACTCTATGGGCTATTTGTGAGATGGCACGAGGCGTCCGAGAAAAGAATTTATTTCTTCTATCCTTTTCTCACTTTCTTCCTTCCTGCGTTCCTTCTCTCGCTCTTCTTCTCGATATTTTCTCTTCTTTCCTATCTTGTTTCTCTTCCTTCTTATTTCAGCTTTATGCTTCGCTGTCCCACTGTTAGACGAGTTTGGTCTTTTCTCTTGTCTTCGTCCAACGGCGTTTCCTCGCCAAGAAATTTCGACAAAAGCTCGGCAACGAAATGAAAGTCTTTTACCACAGCGCTAATTTCATTGTTTCATTGTTATTGTAAGCATTTCTCGAGAGTGTTGCACAGTCATTATACTCTTAGTATTCGTTTTACGTATGTGTGTGTGCTATTAATATAAATATCACGTTTTTCATCGAAGCTCTCAGCTACACGTCTCGTTAAAAATATTTAATTTCCGTATCATACGTATTTCAACAAACAATCAATTAATCCAAATGCAACTCGGATCGTTGTGATTTTATCGCAGCGGGTTTATATTAGCTCTCCGTCACCCCCTCGCCGATTAATGTTTTAAGGATCGTCACGTCGCGGGGATTTGCATACACGATCATATATCGGTGATTGGTAACTGTTGAGAGCAGTGTCATTTTAGCACGATTATCAGTAATTACATCGTAATGTCCACGATATTAACATGAACGCTGGTAATACTATCACCGGGGACCAATGCCATAACGATAATGACAGCAATCAACGGGCGTCGGTGCGATAAAATGATTTTAACAATAACTACTGGTGACTGAGCGGCGTTTTTGTCTACGAAAATCAATATTTGCATTCGCGGGCATTCGAGATATCCCGTGCTTCCCGACGCGACGCGGATCGATTGGCATAAAGCTTTATGATATAATTCGGCTGTCTCTTTGCGCCAGTGTAAAATAAATTGCCCGGGCAATTAATTAAATCAAGCGGGCGAAAAGTTCAAGTGCTTCCAGCGGTGTCGATTGCACTCGCACAGCGCCAACATTTTATAGTAATTAATGCGCGTTCCAATTTTTCGCGCTCCCATCTAATTGTGCGCTACCCGCGTGCACGGAATTGAACGTGAGTACCGCGCAACGATCGTAAAGGTAATTATGGACCTTCGAAACGAGGCGGTGCAAGACGGATGGCGTTGTAGCGAAGATTTCTATCGTAGCACAATGAATACTGAAGGATGGAAAAGGTCATGAGATATCAGAAGCGCGAGTATCGATCATCTGCGGCTTGACCGACGACCACTGCCTTTCCCCCCCCCCCCTCCTCCTCCACACTCCTCGCGTCCCCGTAATCCTCTTCAGCAAATCGATTTCTCGTAAACCCACTTCACAACCCAGGACTAGACTCGTATCTCGAGAGGGTATAGCCAGGATGAGAACAAGGATACCGCATTAAACCACATTACGTAGATCCTTATAGTCCTAAGCCCGAATCCCGTCTGTGCAGATGCACGATTCTCCGGGGATTTTGTCGATCCCCGAAACTTTCGGCAAGTCGTTCATTAAGCCCGCGTCTGCGGTTTTATGTAGCTGCTTACGCGAGAGCCGCTTGATAATGAACGATGACCGATGATAATTCAGCATGCGGTTTTGTCAACGAGGATGTACGATGAAGAGTTTCTATAACTCCTGAGCGAATCGGATGAAATATACTGCCAACCGTGCACTATAATGCAGCACACAGCCGATTATATATATTAACATAACTTTTTTTGACAACGCATTTATCATCATGATTCAGGAACTTGTTAGTCGGTTGGATCTCCCTGTTACGTGGAAACGGGGAGGCAATAATACAAACACATCCGAAGCGACCCGTCGAGGGTCGCGAAAGAGAAATGGAGGAACGGTGACTGAAATAAGATACAGGGAAGAGGGAGAGAAAGAGACTAGTCTGCAAGCTTGCCTGGCATTCGGAGCGTGTCTGATTGTCTGCTTTTCTAGCATCATCCAGCGGCGACCCTTGGTGCCCGAGAATCAGACACGCGACGGACGATGAGGACCCAGAAGACTGCAAAGTACCCGCGCACTTCACTCTAGAGAGTGACGTATCTAGCGACGGTTCTCCGATGATTTCCGTGCTTATGTAATATAGTTGATTCAAACCAACCTTTTCGAAATGGTCTTGCATACTTGTTCCACGTATAAATATATGTATCTCATGCAATATCCCTGTGTGCTAATTAGGTACTACACGCCGCTTGAATATCGACAGACTTTTACTGTGTAGCTTGTTAAAAACGTTGATATTAAAAGCATTGGTTCGTTTAATTATTAGACCTTAGTTACCGACGTTTATCTTCTATCCGCTTAATGAGAGCAACTAGATATGAGTTGCCGCTCTAATTGGCATACAGTTGAAAGATAGTTTTAATAATACATCTTTTCCTGTTGCTTTATCTTGAAGGGATTACCCGTGTATTCCGCTTCATTATTTTGATATAAACAGTAAATAGAGATATCCGATATACGTTAACCTATACGGGACGCGCAGATTTTTTCACGACTTTTATAGCTTTCGGCTTAAAACTTTAATATATATGCTAAAATGTTATTCCGTCTAGGAAAAAATATAAAACCGCCGAAAGTAGTAAAGCCGAAAAATCGACTTTCCGCCCGGAACGGTAATGAATATAGGAAAGTTTTATAAAACATTCATATTGTTATAAATATTGATAAAATTGTTATTTATATTGAGTATTAAATAACAGATATAAAATACAAAGATATTTTATGCGAAATATTATAAAAATATATTTCAAAGTTGAAAAATGTACAAAAATTACGAAAACTGTAAAAAAAATTTATAATATTATACAATCAGTATATGATTTGCGCAGAAATATTGTTATTTAAATTCTCATTTTATGTAATTATTTAATCCTAATTCTGACATCAGATTCTTACTCAGCGATCCCAAAAATCAGTATATAAATTATTTTTATACATGTACAATTTAAGACTGAAGAATCGATTTCTCCTAAAGGTTAATCATATTTATACTTTGATTTTATTACGATGCAAAAAAAGTGGCACGGTCTTAGTCTAAATTGAACGGACTTCAAAATTAGTATTTCTGATATATCGTCGTTGAAATATTCAATTCCTTTCAATAATCTAATTAGAAACAGCGACTGCAAATAAAAGATTTGGCGAAACCCATCAGGGATTAATGTCATTTCTAAGAACGTCTAATTAAAGTCCGGAAATACAAGTGATCGGTACACGTTGGCTGGATCTAACGATGCGGAAATGGTGGGGCCGGTAGAATGGAGGCTGAGTGCTCGGAAGGAATCGCGCGGTATCGCTAGGGAGATCGGGAAGGACCCATTGTACAAGTTATAAATAAATCCTTAATGATCCTCGCCAGACACCTCACCCTCCGCGACTAATTATACCGATCGAAGAGACACTGGCCGTATCTTATAACCGTATCGTACGGTGGGGCCAATTAGTAATTAATAATGGCCAGTGTGGATGTCAGGCATGCTTGTCGCCTTGATTGAATTAAACCTCGAATTAATCGTCCTTAAACACCTCCTGGCTGCAATAACGCACACTTGCTGCGCGCGTAACTCTCGTTATTGCTCCTTTTATTTACCGTACGGAATTTAATGGAGCTTATTAATAGCCCGATGTATTGTTAAGTATCGTGCTCTTACTCGAGCACAAAGTAACTTTTACGATAAATCACGTGAATTCAATTCCATTTTGTACACTTATTGCGCGCGTCGTTTGATCGTTACAGAGTTTTGTTATTGAATGTCTGACTATATTTCCTTTTTCTCTTTTTTTTTAGGTAAGATTTTTGGATAATCTTCGTAAGAGGGGGAGTGTACTCGCACTTCGTTATCAGATATCCGATCATCGGTTGCATGGTAAGTACAATAAAATTGCATGTGCATGGTCATTTGGGAAGAGAATGGAAGTATTACTATTTTATTATACGGAAAACCGACTCGACGAAATTGCAGATCTTCAATGTTAAACGTATGGAAATATGTCAAACGTTATAAATAAATTACGAGCTATGCTATCGTGTCGACTGCAGAAATTGTAGTGTATTAACGATGTGCTCTCGTAAATTCATATAGCAATGCAAATTATTAACGACATGTTGTCCCAGCGGCTTTTCCAGTAAATCAAATATTAATTTCTTGTTTTGATATTAAACGTGATGTCTGTCTACATACAATAGGAGCAATCTATATGTTACACGCTTAAGTATAGCATTCATTTCATTGAAAATGTAAAGATATTAAATATTTTAATAAATTATTTCTCAACGCATCCCGCTTTTTATAAGAGATCGAGATCACGTAATGAAGTTGAATTTGTTGGTAAGTTTTAATTATCAAGTAGCGGCGCTAACGTCATGTTGACACCTTGTTAATAAAGGATGCGATGACCTACTTTAACTTCTCCGCTGGAAAACGACGGAAATGTGGTAAGTATAAATGGTACCGTAATACCATATTCCAGCGAAAAGTTCAGTGAACTCTATATGTGAAGTGACGAGCTCTTACACGAGTTTGAAATATGAAGTGAAGAGTAATCACCTGAAAGGAACAACTCCTACATGCTGTTTACATCAGAAGGCAAAAAAAGACATAGCACTGGCTTATCATATGAAACCATTGAAAATTCTGCATCATATTGCATCATGCATCTTATTGCGAATGAGAAATATCCATTTCTTGAAGGAACCCCGTGACGAACATTTTACTCGTTTTTCTACCAATTAAAACGCGGCAACCTAAAGCGAGATTAAAATCCAGCGGTAGTGTACAAATCGTGTATTACCGCACAATAAAAGATTACAATGATGCCATTTCATGCTTTTAATCCAAGTACGTACATTGTCGAGGATGAAAACAATGGTATGTAATCAGGAAACATCCACAGTGGCGCGAGCACGTTGGTGGTGGGCGAAATAGGATAAGGCAAATAAATTAGCACCGGTTACCGTTATCTATCTCGGCTTTCGCTTCTACCGCTCTTTTCTCTTATCCCTCGCGGCCATTTTGCGCAGAGACTATTTACCGCGGCCCTCAAAATTACCGAGCAAGTATTATATACGATCCTGAGAGATCCATCCACAACTTTAAACTAAAGCCAGCATTCCGGGACGAATAATTGCGGGAAAGCGAATAATTATCCATAACGGACATTACCGTCGCAACTCTAATTATACCGTTTTACGGTATATACATTATTGCTTATTCCGCATTTTATAATATATTATGTATATTTATATTTCTATATATTTAAAAATATTAAATATATATATATTTATATTGTTATTTTTTTATTTATTCTAATAATCTTTCAGACAGATAAACACTCTCGATCGTATTTTATTCTCGCAAGTTGCAGAGGCATTAGAGATCTTAGAGTGAGAATCTTTGAATATTGTCTAATTTAGAGCGTCGTTTAAAAATTACTGTCAATAGATAGAATATCCGAGTTATAATGAAGGAATTTCGATGACTCGATTAGCCTCATACATGTAATGCACACCTTCGTTCGAAGGTATCGCAAATACTTAATTATCATTTTTATCTAGAAGTAAAAAACGACGGTGTAGGTGACTGTATATTACATATAAGGCGGATCGCCCAGCGCGACAAATGGTTCTAACGTTCAACAACGCAGCTTGTTGGGCTACGAGCACGCGTGTCTCCGATATTTTATCTTTTGTCAAGTACGTCAGACAACTTCGAGAAACATACTACAAGAGCTCACCGTAGGCGGTCGCATATTATGCGGTTCTGGAAACGCATTACGCAGCGACGTCAAGTATATATGTCATGTTTATATACCAAACACCGTGCATAAAGGAAAACACTAGGAACCGCCTTTATAGCAAGCTTATCTTTGTACAAATCTATCTTTACTTTCACATTCGGTTGATTTCTTAACTAAAATTAAGTGCTGCGTATTTCTTTGCTACAAATTATACTAGATAATCTCCAAATTAATTCGACACTGATGGCAATAGTGATTTAATTAAATACTCATTAATTGTTTCACGAATCGATTTATCAAAATTATAACAGATCCTTTTAAGATCAATTTTTAATTCGCGACATCGAAAACAAGAGCGCGTTGGCTTAGCGATTTATAAAGTTCCGCTGAGAATCGAATCGCCTGACCGCTTTGCGAACTGAGGGGCGGACGATAGGGCGGATGATAGGACGGCGATAAATAATTGCCGGACATCGACTCGAACCCTGGGGAAACACGATCGACACTCGCAGAGAAATCCTCGCGGGAAGGAGGTACTACCTACCCGAGTGCTCCGATCGAAGCGGAAAGCTGCCGCGCGTAAAAATGGCCGGCGAGCTTGGCAATCGAACGCAATACGTATGTCACTGTCAATGCGCGTGTCGCCATTCTGGATTAATATCGCATTCTGCGTGCTATCTGCGAACGCTCGCGATATTAATCTACCATCGCCGATTACTGGAAGCGACGTGCCATTGAGTTTTATCGGAAACCGCGAAGCCCATGTCCGCCAATAATCGGCTCTTGCTCTGACTGATGTGAAATCGCTCGGCTTCCGCTATCATTAATTAGCGCATATCTTTCCGGAATCTCTTTAATCGACTTCTAAAATAGCTCCCGTTCTACAGATATCTTCGGCTAGCAAAAAAAATAGCTACAAATTGCACGATAACGTACGTAAAACATAAATTATACTTGTAAGAAATAATTTCATTGAGTACCGATTAATACGTACGTATTTGCGAAAAAGATTTTTTTATTTAGAGCAAACGCGCGAATACTCTTTTGTCACTGTCAGCGTTGAACAATCAATCGTCGTCGACGAAAACAAAGACGAAACTGCGAGATATATGTAGAATGTCCGCCCGGTCCATTGTCGTATTTCTACTCTCGCGCGATATTCCCGCCATATGCTCGCTGTCTCTCGGTCCCGTAATTGGACTCCTCAGGATAGTCGTAAAAATAGCCGTTTCATTTTATAGGCAATTAATTTTACCGAGGATGCGACATGTACACACCGTATGAGAACGCCTCAGCGGCTTCAGCTCGATGTAACGCGGAGCGATCCAACTTTCACGGTAAAAGAACGAAGGGTCGATGGACGTAGCGTAATATCTGACTCGCTGGTTACGTTTTAAAAAGGAGGATAGAAACTGTAAACCCGGTTGATATATCTTGGGGAAAGGCAATATAGCACTGAAACCGTGATTAAGTCGTTATCCACGATGCTGTCGTCATATCTTCTTGGAGATTGCATCATCGTTATTAAGAACACCATATCGGAACTTAATATATCATGTATGCACGTGTCTTATTTGCAAAAAGTATTTTATGTTTACGTTACTCTCATTTAGGAACTAAGTTTGGTAACAGTATTAGTTGTTCACGCGCATTGCATCCAATTACTATTCTTGTATTATTAATGAAGCTAAACTTGTGAGAACTAATTAATTATTACAACATAATAATGAACATAAAATATTCAAAAGTGAGAATTAAAAATCGTAGAAAAACATTCTAAGAGATAATAAACAAATGTAATTTTGCTAATTATGAAATCTAAAGAAATATAATTTTCTTGTATGTTAATAACCGCAGTGATAACAATTGTTTTCTAATACAATAATAAGTTCATGATTAATAATGAAAGTAACATGTAAATAAAGAATATAAAATAGGAATGTTGATGAAATATTTAAGAAGAATTTTCCTAAATTGACAATCTTTGTTGCGCTCTTTAAATATGTCGAGTTATAGTATAATAATAAAAAGTATAGTGTAATAATTAAAAAAATGTATATATAAAATTTCTCAAAAAATCTAACAAGTTCTTTTCGACGAGGTAAATGATTACCTTCTTGTTTACTCCTTCATAATGCAAGAGATATAAAGTAAGGATTCTTGAAAATTGAAGAAGTTGTCGCTTCAAACGGCAGTCGTAATAACAGCTAGCGCAGGCAAGAAAAGTTCTTAGATAGGTTTTACCCAGACAATTTATTTGCAGTAAACAGCATAAGTAATGGTTGGGTTTGCGAGCCTTTTGAAACGTATACGTGGTCTTAGGAAGGTGTACCAAAGGCTATTCCTTTGCATTATTTGCAAGTACAGTCATTTTCAAGTACAATGAAAGTTAGAGTACTTATATCAAGATTATTTACTGATAAGTATTAGTTGTTTTGTTTTTTATAATTAAATACAAATTAATGAACTGTATAATATCAAAACATATTAAACTGCTTGTAACTGCGGGAAACAGACATATTCAGTGCTATAACGAATTTATGTGATATTATTGCTGATATTATTGACATAAACTTGTATATAAATTTCAGCGTATTTACGTATGCTTTATGTATCACGAATAATTTATGCAAAACAGTGATTTTAGTTTTATATTGATTTTATTTCATGCAATGTTTATTCGACATTTTTGAATATTACTGTACATTCCTGACTCTTATAGTAAAGAAATCGAAAAAATTCACGAAATGTGAAGATTTTACGAGTGGTTAACACGTTCCTAAACTTTAAAAGACAGAAATATGACTTGTATTTTCATGTATATTTTCATGTATATTTATGTATATGTATATTTTCTTGGTTTAATATTTCAAAAAAGCAATTAGCATATACACGTGCACGCAAATATACGAGATTATTTCCTGATTGGAAATAATCTATTTTATTGGTTCTTTTATAATTGGTGAACTAATTAAAAGATATAATATTTTCATATTTATTTTGTTTATCTGCGATCTTGCAATTTATACAGATTTGCTTTAACTTGCAACTTGATTCAAGTTTGAATTTTGAATGACGGATATTGATTTGAAAAATTATAAATTTTTTAAATTAAAAAGTAACATTTTTCTGAGATCAGCACTGATTTTTCTCTTTTCTTGTGATTTCATGAAAATGTTAATATATTGTGTTTGTCTTATAAAAGAAAACTACAATTTTAGCAAACTTAGAATTCGATATTAGATCTTGATTTTGGAGAGTACCAAAAGAAAATCGAAAATAGATTATCATTTAAATAAATTCTCCTTTTTTACTATGTTCTAATGCGATTCAAGATGTTAAGAGGTTTTAAATTTACATTGCAAGAAAAATCTTTTTCTATTTTACTTACAATTTACTTTAAGAGGTCTTCAAGAAATTCGATGCTGCGAAATAAATCTCATACAATGTAGAAAAGAATTAATCAGAACTTTGATTTCGAAAGAGTAAAGGGCATCGATAATATAAAATAAGAATAAAATTAAATAATTATTTTTTATCGGGTTATTTTAAAATTCAATTTTAAATGTATGTATGAGAGATATAAACTGAAAATTATATTTCGGTATTCATAAAATATTTGACTCTGAATAGTTTCGACAATATACTTTATATTTAATATTTACTTGTTATTATTAAATTTATATATATATTAAATTGCTATTACTATTACATTTATAGCTTTTATAAATTAGTTTTGGCTTTGATGATGTTTATCTCATGACGCACGCAGAACATCTACTTGCATCATGATAAACGTTTGATCGTGAATTCGGTACGATTTATGCTCTGTTCTTGCTGGCTCGTAAATTATTCAGTGAAGCTGAGCGAGTAATTAAAAAATTAACCACTCGTTAAAAGCTGGTAATTTATTAATCACCAGATTTATTCGGTGCTCGCTTTTTTTTTATAAAAATGTTTCGTAACATTGACTCGTATAAAAGCGCGTGTGAGTTAAGGCGACAATTAAAGTTATATTTTATGATCTCACAGTACTTTTTTTTCATCGTTCACAAGAATACGTAATCGTTCGTTAATTTTTTATTCACAAAAATGCTGTTAAAATGTCTTTGCGATGTTAACTACAATGGTGTTATAAACAGTATTTACAAGCTTTTTATTAACAAATTATTCAATAGAGCTTAAACATAGATAACTATCATTTGTATTTCTTATGTCTATTTTGAACTTATTTAATTCATCTTGGTATATTAAAATTTTATGATTAGTTGTTATTATTGAAATCACATAACTTATTATTTCATATACACATTTATTTTACTTCTCTTTTCTTTCAAATTGTAATTAATAGTTTTCAAGACATAATCAATAAAAGAATATTAAGATAACTTTTTTTACTACTGTTTGATTTAATGTGTTAATACACACATAGTACATATACATATATGTACTAATTTTAATGTCATTACATATTGCATAAATGTTTAAGCTGTTAGATAGTATAATAAAACTATTTTATGTCATCGTTTATCATAATGTCAGTCTACTTTACTGTCGGTCGTTTATAGGAAAAATCTTATGGGACGCTTTTCGACGGGTCGAGGAAGACATAAATGTCGTCATAGTTCATACTTGCACGTTGTCAAATCATATCGGAACTTTGATAAAAACGATCTACGCGAAATCGGGTGTACTGACTCGTGTCACGAAGCTCGTCGAGCCATTCGAACCATACAGCCATGCAAATTGCATTAATACGTCGCGTAAACGCTCGGCAAATTGCTTCACCATCGATTTCAGTCCGCTGCACCACTATTAGATACGAATATGCTCTTGCATCGACGCGTTGTATGCGTCCATCCAGTTCAACTACGATTATCATACGAAAACATGTCTTCTTGTCACCTATTAAGTATTTGAAATTGAGAGAAATTTACCTGTTGTGCTACATTTTCAGAAAAGAAATGAAAAGGACTTGTTTTTTACTATCGCATTTTGCATAGTATTTTATAATATTATATAGCTTTTTAATAAAATTTATATAAAAATTTATATAAGCTCTATTTTATAATCTAATCTATATTTTTTTATTTATAATTTATATTTTATTTATTTAAATCTATTTTTTATTATTAAATTAAAATATCCTATAAACTGTTCTATGATTTAAATTGTTCGAATCATGTGACTTTCTTTATAAGTCTACATTACTATTGTGATTGTGTTACAATTAAACAAGTTGAATTTGAAGAGAAATAAATATAGAATTCAGAAATTGTTAATTACAAATTTTCATTTCTAATTTAACTTTTTCAGACAAATGTCGTATTAGTGCACCAGTATTTTGAACCATCAGTAGATTGTCGTACAGAAGTACTAGTGTGAAGACACTGCATCCATCAAGCAATATTAAGCATATAAGATATTAAAGGTCAATGATATAGATATTTGCGTAGATTAATAATCTCTCATTTCATTCCTCACACCTTTTTCATCCATTTATCCTTTCTTTCGCCTTCGCTTCCTCTCTCTCTCTCTCTCTCTCTCTCTCTCTCTCTCTCTCTCTCTCTCTCTCTCTCTTGAGAATAACGCAAGGAGAGACAAAAGGGTAAATGCAAGCGGCCGAGTCGGATCGAGGTAGCAACAAGTGGTCGCTCAACGTTCAGCAGAATCCTCCCGTCCTCCTCTCTTTCTCTCTCTCTCTCTCTCTCTCTCTCTCTCTCTCTCTGTGTGTGTGTCTCTGTCTCTTTCCCTCTTTCTCTCTTTTGGCATGGCACAGGGAGTAGCGCGACAGAATTGCATGGGGTGAGCAAATGCGGGGACCTTTGAACCAACTCTCCGCGAGCCAGAACTGAAAATCCGTCGCAAAATCCATGTAGCAGAATGTGAGCAGCGGCAGAAACACTCGGCAAAAAGTCCCTTCATAGAAACCCCCGCGAGCCATTTTATTTTCTGTACTGTTTACTTTGAGTCGCAAGAGTATTTGTGCATGCAGAAAAATTTTTCTCACACATACGTGATACATGATCGAGAAAGCAGGCATTACTAGGATGCTTGAAAGATTCAATAGAAATAACTCGCGAACTTTGCGACTGAAATCTACTATGTACTATATTTTTTTAATTAAATATTTGTAAAATGGTAACATTTTGTAAAAAATGAAACGATGTTGAAGTAGAAAGTTTTATCATCACATATTGCAATTTTAATGACGATTTATGAAACAATTTTGTTAGCCTTTCATTTCAACTCAGGGTCGAAGGCATTAAAAGAGAGAAACGATATTTTGTATCTTTTTGAAATAAAAATCTCAGTAGTAACAATCTAATTTATTCCTTGTGCAAATAAAAAGTACTTTAGCGTACTCACTCTTGAGAAACGTGTATAAACTGTAAAAACAAAAACTGATATATCAAAATTTTGTGCTAATTTTATATTCTAAAATACTGCATAAGAGATGTCGAAAAATTGAAAAAAATTATAAATATTCTAATTACCGCATAAAGAGTAATTATCATGATAATGATAGATCAGATTCAAAGAGGTACACTTTTGAGATAGTTTTTTGGCGTAAGGGACAGTGTTTCAAAAGTAATATTGATAAATTTTTATTAATAATGAAGAATTGATACATCGAAAAAGTATTAATTTTCTTTATAAGAAAAATATCTGTTATTTATTTTTTTTCGAAACATTGCTTCGCGAAAATTTTGCAATTTACATACAAATGAAAATAAACAAACTAACGTGGGTAATTGAGCCAATAACGGTACTAATAAGGTCGGAAAGTGCGTGGAAATGTAGAGGTAACAGTAACTACCTTGTGACTTCAGTACTTTCTTAATGATACTCGCGGATGTACTGGATGTACATGTATGTGTCGTAAGGTTTCCAATTAAAGTGCTCTTGCTCACGCTAGAAATCACGAGTTGGTGAGCGTAAAACTAGTCGCTAGTTGTCTACAGACGGTACCTGGCACATCAAGATCGTTAATTACTTAATTACATGGCTAAGATATTTCCTGAGATGCAATTTGCAGCGGATGTGCTGTATTCACGATAGGATCGAACTAGATGTGCGTACAAGACTTATTAAATAAATATACGTCTGTAAAAATAAATGTGTACGTCTTCTATCAAGTTTTATAAATCTCTCAATATCAAACGTATTCATTGTTCTGTATAATTATTTAATCGATCACCCAGCGATTATTTTAGATATAAACTTAGATATCAATCTGTTGGAGTAGAAAATAATTAGGAAGTCTGCGATTCTCTGTACATACTCTACGTTATTATTACACTCTTTTATTGCTCGCGAAATGTAAAAGAAACAATGAAATGTTACTGAAAGTAATTCCTAAAATAATTCCTACAAAAAAATTCTATTTCCCACTTTTGATACCAAAATGCGCGGTTGTACAGGTTGCACAGATTATCGATTAATATTATTAATTTTATCGAATTAACAATGCTGGAGCTATTTTGAATACATAATAATTATTTAATAATTAACAATTTTTTATTATTATTTGTTTATCACAAATTATGTTCGTTAATTTATGCTAGAGTTTAATATAGACGTGAGAGAAAATCCATTATATTTTGCTCATTAAAGTTCGGCTTTATTTCACGAACGATCGTCGCAATTACTGTGAAACGAGAAACGGATCGCGTGGAAGAGAAAGAGAAAGAGAAGAGAAGGATTTTGGTAAATGAGAAGGAGAAAGGCGGACGATGTGCGGGAAAGAAGAATGGAATGTTTAAATGGGGCCGTTTCAGGGCGAAAGCTTTGCCGGATACGTTACGTTTACGAGAAACGTGGAACTACTCGCATATCATGTATGAAGCTGCACCGAGTTGGTTCTATATCGAGGCGCGTGGCAGCAGGTGCCTTTGTATATTCAATTTATCGTAATAACCAGAACCACGAGCAATATGCCGAAATATATCGGCTTTACGAAACCAGCAGCGCACGCATGAAAACCTAAAAATGCATTTGTCGTTAATTACAGGCCACCTCGGACCGGTCTCTCTTATATATTGGACAATTTTGTTACCGCTTGATAATTGCAAGTGTATAAATCATTAGAGTATGCAAGCACTGTATTGACAACGACAAGTGAACGAAATTCTCATATTGATATATCTATATCCAAGATCTAAGTTAAACATTTTAATTTTATAATATATTTTCTAATTAATGTAATAATTAATAAAAAATTAATGGAAAATTTTATAGCTTGTTTAATTGGAAAAATATTAAGAAATTATCTCATTATTTTTTTCTTTAATTATTTAGATTTCGAGAGTAGAGAGATTGTGTGATTTTATAAATTCAAAGTAAATAAGATTAAGTAAACGAAATATATAGCTACATATATATTTTTCATTTTATCTAATTTTTTTCAATTTATTTAAATCATAGAAGTTTAATTAAAAANTTTAATTAAATAATAATAATTATTTAATAATAAAATAAATTTTAGGTATAAAATAAATAGATTTTAATGTATTAACTGATTGTTATCTTCAATTACTTTATTATTTAAAGCATTATATTTGAATTTATTGATTTCTAATGTAAGCTTGCTTTTATAATGTTTTACTTTTGCTTCTAATAATATTATTTTTGACTTTGATTAATGATTGTCTGTCTGTTATTTCACATTTATTTAAAGAATGTCTTTTACATTTATTTAAAAACTATGTTAACATTTATTTATTGATCCAACTCTGCTACTTTAATTCTTGACTTGCAATTCGAATTTGATACTATATTACGAACGTATGTATATTTGGACCTTTAGAATAAGTTTCTTTTTTATCGGATTTTTTCATTAAATTGTCACATGTACATATTTATTATCCAGGCTAATTGCGTTAGCCAACTTTTGTTTCACAGTTCACCATCTCGGTGTAAAGTATAGCAGTACCTTTAAAATTGAGAATCTGGAGGTGCTCATCTTTTTTGTGTCAAACTATGAAGTTTTCTATTTTATTTTTATTATCATTATATCGTTAAAAGTAGCACTCGAAGTGGAGCCAAAACGTTCATTTTTGTAACTCATATGTAATTAAAGATCAAAGTACATTCACAAAACTCACGCACCAACAACCGCGTTTCTCATTGCACTTCATTTATTTAAACTTTAAATAATGGATTTAATTATTCTTTTTAAGTAAGATAATTAATATCTATCCATTTTCAAATTAGTATTAAAGAAAACAATTTAATACTTTGAATTGAACGCTGTTAATGATATATATGTATATTTGTATACACATCAACCAGATTGTAACAAATTTCTGCTGTCAATTAAAATTCAAATAATAGTAATTTGTGATATCGCTCGGTATGTCATTGTATTATTTCTTAAAATGTTGTGATTGCAAAAAATACAAAATACATCATATCTCATAATTATTGCAATATATGTTTATTAGTCCGCGTAATTAAGAATTCGTAAATATATTGAAACACCGACTCATGAAAGCAGATATTTCACCCGCTTTACTGATTTAAAGCAGGAATCAGAACGATAGAGAATATGAGAATGATAGATTATAATTACACGATATTTATCGGGTGATAAATATCTTTGTTGCAATATTTGGATTTGATTACACGTACTTTGAATTTTTGATTTAAACTTAATTTGTCTATTATTTTGAGATTAATAACGTGAAATAATATATGAATCATTGGATCGAAATATCCGCGCGACTAACGGGAAGTTAGTGTGTCGTACTGATATTTAAATGGAGCAAATGATGAAAATGGAGTATATTTACGTTTATTTAAACATTTCATTGAAAGCTAGATTGGCTGGCGTGCATTGTTATCTATGTAGAGTAGGCCGCCGCCCCCGCCGTGTTGTCATTTGTACAACGAGCAAAAATAATGGCCATTTCGTTCGCATTACCGCCCGAAATGCGATAATTCTTTTACTAAATATCGGTTTATTAATTAACCTGCGCGATTAATGATTCGTACACATGTTTATGCGACGGTGATTTATCGAAACGGATGCTTAGCACGATTTATTTATTTGAATTGAATTTCGATAGAAAATAAGAATTACGAATTACTGTTATATATCGCGATTTACTGGCAATAATTATTGGAATTGTTTCGAATGTATTCTGCAATGCGTTTCAAATTTTTCATGCCGTCAAATGATAATTTGCTTTGCATTTTCTCAGAGCGTGAAGCAACATACGAATTATTGAATCACGTAATTTAAGATACGGAAAGTCGTAAAAAAAAAATCGATCGTTTGATAATAATTTGGAACATAAAGAATAAAATATTCGCCGCGTAAATCTATTTTATAAAACGTTAAATATTTCAATAAATGGACAGGCACGGCTTCGTGCTATTGTTTTGGTAGCGACACTTTATGACGTGTGTATGTATGTACTCAAGGCCACCTCGTGTATCGTGTGTATCGTATTGTCACCGTATTACTCATTAAAACGCAATTGCGAGAGGTACTCAAAAGACTTCAAACATAATAATTCTCTTAACAAATAATTTGCGCGATTAATTAACTTTCGATTTGCGATCGAATCAAATACAAGATGCTAAACAAAATTATTTCTTGCAATTAGCTCGCTACTTATTAGCCCGCGTATTCAATTAACCGCGATAAACGATTGAAATATAATGGCTTTATTTGTCGAAGCAGATATTTTGCGCGGTTTACTCTACATTTTATTTTATATGTTAATTTGCGAGATTTATATTTGTCGAGCCAATTATAAATGTTTGTTCCTTTTTCTTCGTGTTATATTTATGCAATAATAAAGAGCATATCACATGATTAATCTTTTAAATGCGGATTAATCCTTACAGGGCAACGCTGAGCTCTGCGTGATCGAAGTTCAGTCGATAGTAACAAGTGTTGTGACTGGAGTTGTTTTTCGCATTAAGCTATTGAGTGGTCACGTAATGCGTAGCAAGATGTATGATTTTTCGATTACATTAATTATATTATATTTTATAAAAATTCATTATCTTAAATTGAAATGAGAAGTGAGCTAGGCAAATTTGACAGAGAATGAACAATGAAGAAAGACAGAGAATTTGAAGAAATGAGACAAATTAATACAAATATTTAATCTCGGATTTTATCTTTACTTTATGGAACATTTTATATACGAATTATTAAACATTATTTTCAAGAAAGAAACGATATTGAAAACATTAATGATGATATAACATTGATAATTTTGTTTAATTTTTTATTATTCGTTATTATNCATTTTATGTGAAATACTATATTATAATGGATTTAATTTTAAAGCTTATTATTCAGCTAATTAGTAAAAAACAAGATAAAAAGAAATAAAAAGAATGAAATTACGACTAAACTAAAATATCAACATTTTTAAAATATAAACTTTTAACTCAAATTTCTTTATGGTGCTCGTATGTCAGATATGATGAAAAGTAAAACTTACTTTTTTCTCACTGTATTATTTATATAAGATAAAAATAATCTATCCAATTGGGAAAAAATTATTAATTTAATTAATATTACTTTATTTTTCTCCTTCGAAATATTATTTTTAGGTAATGCCGGTAAATTGACTGTAATCTATTCGAAATAAACGAATTACAAAGTTTTAATTTTAGTTTCCGCGTACGTTATTACATTTATATATCTGCTAATCTGTTAGGTGTTGATAATGCAAGAGTTGCTCAGAAAGTAATACCCTATATTTTGAGCTCTTATCGGCTTTACAATTTCCATGCACAATACGCAAACGTTTCTGAACGTCCTTTCCTTTTCCAACCAAAAATTCAATTACAATTTGTTATTTGTAGGGCAAATCGTAAATCAATTATCGTTTTAACAGTTCACTACAGCTATGCTGTCTATCGAAATGCTGTGCAGTTCCGCGAGAAGCTTCAAATTTGTAGTATGTAAAATTTTACTTTTCTATCTTTATTATTGGCTGAGAAAGAAATGTGTACCATTACTTTCTGAACATTCCTCGTAGTTAGGACCAAGATCCTTATCCGGCCTCGGGCAAGTCTTTTCGAATGAGTCGAAGGAACTTGAAGTCCAATAACTGCGACCATATCCGATAATAGGGTCTACCTGTATCTGAATCGAAAAAAATAATCCCTACATGGCAAAGCCACAATGTGTTCGTGCATGCAACGTAAAACAAGCGCGTATATCTCGCAGATCGCGTGCAAGTGCCATTATTTTATTATTGAGCTACCTTATCCCTCGATCTTCTTGCGTACCGCAGAAACCGGATACGGCCGTTGCGCCGTCCATTAAAGCGGCGCTCGCGTCTCCCCGCATGCATGAAAATTACATACCGGCTGCCTGACACTCTCCATTTTCCACTCTCGTGTGATAACAATCGGAATTTAATAAATTTAGCTAATTAGCCGCGAAGAATTTCAGATTACGACTATAATTTTCTCGAGCTGCAAAGAATCTGTTTAAGCGCATTTTGAGAGTTTTTGAGCGTAAACTTCTTAATCACTTCGACGGTATTGTAGACAATGTTGCTACAGATTCACATCGCACATGCTATGCTGTCAACAATAATAATTTATTATAATTTTTTGTTATCGGCAAATTGCTTTTATCTCTTACGTTTTTCATGTCTGCTTTTGATATTTTTGTATTTTATTACTGTAAATTATTCATATATGTACGTTTCTTTTTATTTGGCAAATATTTGCGTTAATATTTTGAGAGCTACACATTTTGATATATTATAAACGGGCGTGCAAAATTGATTGACATATAATTTCTGATTACATTTTATTCATTTATATTTTAAATGATATAACGCGCGAATGCGATTATCCAAATTATTTTAATTAGAAATGCGAACTAACGTAATATAAAAAAGGTAAAACAAAATACTTTAATTCCTGTTGATTTTATTTTAAAAATTAATTAACAAGCCCTGATTTGTGCATTTTTATTCTTTCTTATGTTATGTATTTAATTATATTAAGCTATTGTTTGCCGCGATTATTCGCGCTGTTACAACAGAGAAGTTTTTTTCAATTTACTACCGTTATTCGGAATATACCTATCCTTCCTTAACTTACGAGTAGAAAGCATCTGAGTAGAAGAAAACGTACAGGAATGTTTGAACAACGCGGCCCTTTGTCTTGTGCCGTTTCCGGAACGTTTGTTCGCGGGACGTTAGAGTGTTTACTCCGGCGCGACGAGTGCCTTCCTCCTGAGAGGGTCGGGAATCGTTTGAAAACAATCTCAACTAATATTTTGCGAGCGACGAGAGGCCCGGTATTACGAAAATTCACTCCCGCGATGCATCGGATTCCTCTCTTTGTCCCCTTAAATAGTCGTCACTCGTGTTGTTCCAGCAAACAGCGGCTCGTGCGCGCGGAAACCGCAAACTTCTACAGGGAGAATAAGCTGCTTCCGTTTGTACAGGTGTCGCGGGGCGAAAATGGTGCGGTTGTCGCTCCGAAATTGCCACGTGTCTCCGCGCAACGTGGGTTTCCTTCCTGCGGTTACCAGTACCGCCGGAAAATCATTTATTGGTAGTCGGGCGCAGACTAACGGACGCAAACTTCCTCTTGGCCGGCGAACAATTTGCGGACCTTTACCCAAATATCATTTCTAAGAGACCAGCTTTAAACATGCCACATTTTAAACATTTACATATTTTTTTTCGTGTCTTAATGTTACAATAGTAACTAAATAATAAAAGAAAAGTTACGTCATCCGTGGGATCACTTTAATTTTCTAGCGCGCCCGTAAGTGAAATTAAGCAAACTTTAAACTGAGGAACTTTAGAATCGAAGTGAAGAAAGGTGACTTGCCCTTTTTGTATCGCTCTTCAATTGTATCTCCCCTGTGAGGGGAAAACTTGATCATCAGCGAAATATCAGGGATCCGAAAATGAAACGGCGGAGATGAAACGATCTCGTTTACCCTTGACGCTTTCTTCACGTCACCAGATAATTAAATCGAGATTGCGCTTGTCTGGCAGCGATCGCGATTAGGAGTTTGCGCGGTGCGCAAGCTCTGATCTAGGCGGATGAAGCCAGATGAAGAGATAAACACTTCTGATGGTACGAAAGTAACACGTCGCTCTACGGTTTCATCAACCTCCACGGTTGCCTAGGCGGAGTCGGACGCGATATAATGGACCGCGGTAATATCGAGCATACAACGAGAAGCACGGCCATTGTGCTCGTATACCTCGGTGACGTTGCATGTAACGTGCATTAACTACCTACGAAATTTACACATTGTTAAAGGTAAACTCGGCATTGCGCGAATCGTGCACCAATGCTTTAAACATAAACTACTGCATCATCGAAGTAACGCTGCAAACTCCGCGCTTTGTATATTTTAATTAGGTTAGCTAAACTAACTAAAATCTAATCTTTGAACTAACAGATTTATTTAAATTTAATTGCGTTTGTTTAGTTTCACATAATTACTTTATTAGCTTTGGAAATCACTACTTTTTCAAATTTACAAGTACCTAAGGCAAATATGCATCATACGTTACTGTATGAAATTCGTAAATTAATTAAACAATTAGATAATTATGTTATACAGAAAATAAATAAAATATTTTTATTTCATTTATAATCTAGAATATCACGGGAAAAATATTCATTATTCATTCCCGTATGAACATGAACTATTAATGATTCAATCGAATACAATGAAGGTGGATTGCCCAAAGAAAGAGAAAAGCAATTTTACAGATATCTCGATTTTTAACAGATTTTTACCAATACCAGGAAATAGTTGAATGAATCCATCATAACATCGGAGAAAGAGGATTTTAAAAGTATTTTTAGCGTTAAAATTAACATTATTGCTTTAACTTGATTGCTTTGATTTGAAATGAGTATTTTTAAATTACGATTCGTTTATGCTACTCGATTTTTCATCGTTTCTGTTGAATGAATTGCAATTATAATTAAATATTTAAATTACTACGTAATATACATATATACATATATTATGCGTGTGAAAAAAAAACGCTTTTTACAATAATCGAAGAGAAGTTAATAATTTTCGTCCACAGTTAACACATATCAATTTATGTATAATTACTGTAAATTAAATGTTTTAAAGTTATACATACTAAATAATAAATTAAATATTACATGTACATGACAGTTTGATAAAAAGAAAGTGGAGCATATGTTTCAAAAGCGTAATAAAGTGTCGATACAACGATTAACGATAACTACATCCTGTTAGTTTTAGTATGCGAATGAATTAGCTTGTAACGATTTCGCGTTATTAACTTTTTAGTCTGTCTTGATGGATTTCCGATTAAAGCCTTTATTTATTGTATTACAATTGCATGAGCTAAACGAAACTCAAATTCAATTATTCATCAGTTTTGTTCTAAATATCATTTTGCAGTAAGTCGCAATGTCACGTAAATAGAAATTTACAATGTAAGAATAACGATTTCTACTGTTATATCTAATCACCTCGAGTCTCCATTACCATCTCATTATTTATCAATTAGTACTGTCCCCATATACAATTATCTGAGATGGAAATATTACCTTCCACTTGAGTTGCGTTCTTCGATTAAATATTTTGTCGACCGCGGCGTCTCGACCGCGTGGGGCAAACTTCTAATTGAAATTGGATACCGTATATTTCAGTCGAAAATGGAAACTATTTTGTTGTGTGTGTTATGAGTATGCGTGTATTGGTCTCGCGTAGTTAGTAATACGCATACGTATAACCGAGTGCTTATTAGTGTTTACCGAGACGCCATTTCCTATCGGCCCAAGGCGTTTCATTACGGATAAACGTGCGTGTTCGATCTGTCTTGAGGAAAAGCATAAGCACACATAAAATATAGATTAGATATTGCTATATATTGTAATATATATAAATATTTAGATATAAGTATTTGTTTAAAAATTTTATTAAGTTTGTTAAAATAAAATCTCTTTTATTATAATTCAGCGCATAATTTTTTGAGGATACAGTTGAATATTTAATTTTTATTTCTAATTGTAAGACAACGTGCATAGATATCTATGAATAGTACCAATTTTACAAATACAATATCTATAGTTTCGACACGGACATAACAGTGTTCTTCCGTTCCAGAGAACCAGCAATTTGTTGATATAATCGAAATAATTATTTCTCTGCTACCGCTGCCGAAGAACAAAAGTGCCGACCGTTTGGTATGGTCCGATCTAAAGTTAATTTCGTAGGAACCCCTTAACTATGCAGTTCCACGGCAGTGGGACAATTTAGGAGCGGAAATCGTCGATTACCACGGAAGGATTAGTGGGTACGTCCCCAGGCCAAATTTCCCCTACGCGTTTCGCTATATCTTACCACAGAATCCGCGCAATACGGCCGTAGGTGGATTTCGGAAATTTATTGTCGCCGGCAAAGCGGATTTATCTATAACTCTGATTACATTCGCGGTTTATGGCGATCGTATATAGCTTCATGTACGTCACAATTGCATTACCAACATTGTTTACAGGTAAATCTGTAGTTATACGAAGAAACGTTTAATTATTAAGAAATATTATAACTTTATTCTAAAATATGATTTAAAATATGATAATGAAACTGGGTCTTACGCTTTAAGTATATCATAACTTTTTTACGCGATTTTTATTATGTAATAAAATTGTAAGGAATTTATTTTTTTCTTCATCTGAAAATTTTATTACGATATACAATAGAGTGTATGTTTATTCGTAGTTTTTTGGGTTACTCGTTCGTTTCTACGTCGCTTCGTGTCGGCTGCCAATAAAAGCACAGCTCCGCGAGTAATACCTCAAATTGCATTGTGCTTTCGTAATCGATAACGTTACCCTGGCTATAGCTTATACAAACGCGACCGAAGCTATTTTCAGACGAAATACGAAAGGTGCGCCGCTTGATCGCCTTTATCCGCAGAAAATCTATTTGGGACGAGCAACTTTCGAATATTTCAGTGAG
The DNA here is from genome assembly GCA_021460005.1 of Tetramorium alpestre. Classification (NCBI taxonomy): domain Eukaryota; kingdom Metazoa; phylum Arthropoda; class Insecta; order Hymenoptera; family Formicidae; genus Tetramorium; species Tetramorium alpestre. Next base: position 296,118 of record JAJVSH010000021.1, on the reverse strand, counting down.
GAGCCATTATCGGGGGGAGAGAGTTGCGTGTCACCGACCGGAATGATGAATGCGCGTTAAATCTGTCGCAGCAATCAATGGAATCTCACATCATTCAGCAAAAAGTCGGTCATATTATCCGGAGAGCTATTCTCTAAGTATAATGGTACAGATGGTGGAACGATTACGCAGTTTTTTCTTCTTCCCAGCGTGGAGCATGGCTCTCGTGTCAGTTAGCGTTTCAGTATGATCCCATCCGGTGACTGACTTTCATTCTCGCCACTTGTTGCCCAGTTCCATTAAAAACAAAAAAAAAAATATCGTGTCTTCCGCTTACGCGGTATCATACCGCGAAAGAATGTAAAAATACAGTTCCGATTGTCCAGCAAGTGAGCATTCCGAAATAACATCCATTTAAAGTGCCGCAAAAATATTTTTACGCACCTGATCCGCTTTTCTGCTCCACATGTATCTCTATATTGACAGTACTGCAATGGCGTAACGATGGGCTGGAACGTGCCATTTACTTTCGTTGACATCCGAGCTGTCATCCAACGTTTTCGCTACTCGGATTAATTGCTCGCTACTCGATTCACTGTAAATTTTCAATAAACATGAGTATTTTGTTTTGCATCCTGCGCGTTAAGCCCAAAAGGATCAGTGCGGTACAACAAACTTCACGCGAAAAGAGGCGGAAATATTAGAGTAATCTCCAATCTCGCTTATTACATTATTTAGAATTATCATACTCGTGTGAATGTGACCGTATTGACGCACTGATTAGTGACCATTGAAATTACAACGATTTCGCATATTACCGCTAATTACCACGCATTAGATTTTAGTCACAGAAGTATAAATGTAAATAGTCATTGACAGTTTAAAACGCATAATTAATTTCACTTTACATACGTGTTAAAAGATAATCTAATAGTATAATAACAGACATAATTATATCGCAGTGTATCATAAAAGAGATACGTGATAAATATGTAGGCAATTTCATTACATTATACATGTAAGTAGATAAGAAAATATTTAAAATGTGTAGAGTTTGAAACAAATTATTCTATAAAGCAATCATTCAACAAACAAAGAGAGCTAATCATCCTTACACGATATTTATCTCGCTCGTTAGGCTATTCTCGTTATCGTGCATTAGTTAATATATTATTTGAAATATTCCGTAAAACATTAACGTTGATTCACGCGGTATTCTGAATTAATTCGTACTTTTGACATTAATCTCTGATAAATGGCTCGTTATTTCAAACAGGCATCATCATCATCATCATCATCATCATCATCACGAATGATTGATGTGTTTACATCGAATTCTATTTCGAAAATGAAAAATGACAGGGCAATGATTTAATATGTATACATATGAGCGCTTAAATAAAAAATATTTTATTATTCACCAGATCTAAATGCGCGGCGCGTGCGCGCGCGCGCGCATACACTGTACATTTAAAAGTGCACAAATGATTTATTATCAATAGAAAAGTCGGATTTGTTTGAAACGCATATAAAAAAAAAGCGATATTTCTTCTGTGATGGCATAACGTCCGTTATGGATAAAATCAAAAACGTTTTCTGTCGCTTGACGAACGCGTACGGCGAACATGTAAATCGTGTAACAAAGCGCGCTCGTATTTTCGTAGCGATATCGATGGAAAACGTGTATGCGAATAGCTATCTTTCGGTTCGATCGCTGCGCATGTTTCTTTTTTATATCGCCCTTAGTTTGACGTAGCGTACGGGTCCTCTTCCGGAGTCGTTTTCCCTTTACTCTACCTTTCGACAGCGCATTGGGAAAACGAGACTTCGCACCATGATTTATTAACGGCCGTGGAATGACAAGGCGCTCCTTCGACCTCCATAGAGGATTCATCTTTTCTCGTCGCTGCTCGAAAAGCCGATAACGAAGCATCATTTACTGTCTCGTGGGGAAAGAATAATTGCTAAATATGCCAGACGCTTTTAGAACGTGACAACAGCAAACATACTGTAAATTACGGTCATTATTATTATATTCCCCTTTTCAAGCGACATTGTGTCAAGTCTGTTATTCTTAAAAGCTACGTGGTAAATGATTTCGATGTCTCTAATTTATTTGAATACGAATTCCGGAAAGAGAAATAAAGTTGAATTCATGCGGTAGAAAATTTGCCCTTGAGTAATATCGCGTAATGCAACGCAATTTACATTACATTTATCCCTTTATTTCTGTAATTACAATTGTCGAATAAGCGACATTTTACGATATTTTGAATACAATAAGACAGTAAAGTTTGTAGGAAAATATTAAACGATCGTTCTTCCAATAATACCGTTCCACGCAGTACGCAGTTAAGAATGTTATGATCGTAGTTTCTCTCGTGTTTCAATCAGTCTTTGGTAGACTGAGATCCATCTTAGATACGGCTCTGGAAAAGTCGATAGTTTAGATCTGACGCTTCGATTCTCGATAGTTTGCTGAGCTGGTGCGATCTGGGACTCCGGTAGTTCCAGTGGCCATGACTCAGCACAGGGTGTCGTCCCTTTAGCTGTCGTATTTCTGTTCCGAGTTTACACAGCGCGACCGCCGCCATCATGGATTACTCGGACATTTTAGAATCCAACGCGATCGAATTTTCTTCACGAAAAATCCACTTTCGCGGATTATGGTGGTATTCATTTCAAGAAATGACACTTTCGCGATCCCCGTTTTGAGTTTCATTGTTGATAAAGGGTTAGAAATTGATCTCTAATTTAGAACACGTTGCACGCGTTTATATTTACTATGAAATCTATTTTTCAAAAATTGCTAAAAAGTATTGGTAGAAACACATCGGGATTTATTTTCCGCTCAAGAATTGTATTCGTATGAATCTCCAAACAATCGTTCCCTTAAAAAAATACTGCGTGTTTTGCGGATTTTTTCAATATTTTTATTCGGAGGGGGGAAGCTTTTATTAGGAGCTGAAGGATAGAAAATTCTGTATTAAACATTGGGTTCAATGATGAAAATGGGAGAAGAACGCAGTAATAAATTTTAAAGAAACATTTTAATCCATTGAAAATCGCTGGCTATGTGAAAAACAACGATGGAAAATGTGGAGTAAGCGATTGAAAAGATAAGATATATTAACAGAATTAATACCTTTTTGTATAAAAATTATATTAGCGGAATTTATATAAAATTCTCTCGGGGGAAAAGTGCGGGGGAATAAGGGTAAGTTTGATCTTTTCTCTGTATCGAACTTTATCAACATTTACGACGCGTACGCTTGTATGACAAACATGCCGTCGAAGGTGGTCCTCCCGTACTTGGAACCGCCATTCTAACGTATCTCACGGAACTTAGAGGGTCCATTGTGTTCTCTGTTGCCTTTGTGAGCGAACGATCTTACAAAGAGCCCTCTTCCTCACATTGTTGCTCGATACCCGTGGAAAATGAAAGTTTAATACAGGCCAACACGTCGTCTCGCGTATAGCAATACAGCTGACACTCTTCGATAGACAAATCTTTATGAATTCGTGTGTATTATAAAACTCTGTAAGTCACATGAATATCTATTGTATTTTATTGCAGCCTTATTGCAATATGGCGACGGGGATCTTAATTACAATGAGTATACTGCGAATACTGAGAATACTGCGAAAATGCATATTCCGGCCAACTGTTACCAATTTCGCGACACGCGGCGGAAACGATCGGCGGTAACATTCTCCTTTGTGAACTTGGCAGTTTTCTTCAACTATCTCAAACTCCCATGTGGTTGTGTACCGTCTTATTGCGCTCATTATCGCGCTCGCTTGCTTGATTAGCTGTGATCTCAGTTCTTTTAACAGCCTCGCGACGAATTAATTGTTGTCAAGACTATGATACTTTCTACTAAAATGTTAATTTACTTTTTGATTCTTGACTCAATTGCGATGCGATTTGAGCTAAATCATAAATAGTTTGTGCGAACGTGAATCGTCACATTTCGCGAATACGGGGGAAACCTACGCTCATTCCTCCCGCCCTATCCCAGCAAGTTTTTTAACCGGAAAATTTTCATGACGCGTTTGACCTGCACGTTTAGATAAACCACTTTACTCGTCAGGTTCGCGAACGTGATACGAATATCCACGGCTTCCACGCACGACGCAACTCATGCAGCAATCAAAGGTACTAAAAATAAGTCGTTCAAGTTGCATGATATTTGTCAGTCGTGTCATTAGTTTATTAAACATGCCGTATTTTTTTTCGCAATAAGACATTGTTAATTTATTTAGCGATATAAAATAACAATATAAAATTATTTTCTTGTAATGCAGTAATATTTAAATATTATAAACATTCTAAAATATATTTATATATCTGCATAAATGGAGGCAAAGTTTGTACTTTTGAAAGGCATTAGAAGCCTATTGTGTTATATAGTAGGTGTGTAGTGTGTGCGGTCCAGTAAATCAATATGTACACACTCGGTACAGAGGTAAAAGGTAGCAAAATATTTGATAAAATATTTGCTCTCTAAATATTTGCAATAAAATTATGTGTGATTAACTAATAAATAAATATGACATTTAGAACAGTTCTATGCGATTGTCATTCTAAACATCATTTATTTGTTCGATTGTTTTCCGCGATATTCAGATATGGCATTTTGCATACGAGAAGAGCGATTAGTTGTTGATTTATCGAATCCACGTATTGCCGAGCAGATCCTATAAGCGCTCAAAGTACGCGATCGCGTTCACGTTGCGAATCATCTATGCAAAGCGATGAATTTTCAAATTGTATTTGATGGACGTTTCGCACGAATTTGAATCTTCGATTCACGTCAAATTAGAAATGTTATAACCGTATACCCTTCGTGCGTAATTCTTTCAATCAATTCACAGTTATTATTCGCATAAAAATGAAATGTATTTGATTATATTTAGATGTGATCAATAAGATAAAACTCAAATTATTTTACGAGTAATATTTATAATAAAAGAGAACTAAATTATTAACTACAACCTTTTATTTAAAATTAAGACATTAGAAAATTTACTTTTAAATATGACAGATAAATATCGTAAACATTTTTATCTAATTAAAACAATTATGTCATTTGTACAAAGAAAACAAGAAGTTCAATTTCTTGAAATACCGATACGAACATTTTTGTCCTCACAGCGATTCATCATCGGACGTACCAGAAAGTGGAGAATAGCGATTTCATGGTTCCATATTTCTATAGATTTTCGTTTACAGGCCACCTCTATTTTGCATATTCGCGCGCGCTCGTTTCCTTCACATCGTAATCGCATATCTATGAAGGGGTTTCTCTGTTCCATCCTAAATAGATTTTCCGCACAGATCCTCTAGAAAGTTTGATATAGGAATATCAGATTTCTTAGCGTCTGTCCCTGCAACGATTTCTATAAATCACAATATCTCGTAGAAAAGAATAGAAATTTCGAAAATAGTCTCATTTTGTTTTAAATTCCTGTCAATTTCTCTTCGTGTCGCGTCGTACTCACCTGTATTTTACTTTTAGTGTTTTGATACCTCCGCGCTATTAAACTTACTTTAATGACAGCGATTTTTTTTAATTTATAGAACATTTGCCGGGGAATATTATGGCTTTTGCGCCTCGTAATATCCATGCGAAGAACGAAGACTTTATAAAAACTGAACGTAGAAATTTTATTTTATCGCTCGAAAGTGCGATGAGTTTCTTTGTTTGCCCTCTGCGTCTTCGTCCGCGGAAATACGATCATCGTGAATGGTACGTTTTTTTTTTATTGCTCGCATCCGGAGAGATGCGTTTCCGTGACACTGCGGAACTCGTAAAAGAGACACGCGCACGTCCGAACGCGTCAGGAGCTTTTTTTTATCGTTTCCGTGCAACGTATACACTGCAAATTGCGATTGCGTTGCAGAAACATAAGCGTCGATCACGAAGATGTATTTTTATTATGCTCGCAATTTTACACCGGCAAGTGGATGGGAATACGTTTCTCGTGGTGTTCCTCAAGTACAAAAACGCACACGCTACTTTCGCCATGAATAGATTACGGTCCATCTTAAATTCACGTTTCTGTAAACAAAATGCGATACTCTTGTAATTGTCCTATTTCTCTCGCGCGCAATCGGCAGGGAAATTGTACGATGAGATAACGGTTCGTGTGAGGATGAGGGAGGAACGAGAGTGGAGAAGTCAAGGAGCAGGTTTGTAATTCATATTAGAGTCTCGGAGGACAAAGCAATCAAGTCGCCCAGAGCGAGCGGTTGTGGCGCAGACTCGCCTGGACTTCCGCGTCAAATTAAACTTACAGATCCGCCAGGCACACAAAGAGACGAGCAGACACGGGGAGAGGCCGGCGGATAGGAGAGAAAAGGGGAAGTCGTCGGATCAAATGAAAAGAAAATATTGTATTTTTTATGAGGAGGTGGGGGAAGGGTGGTCGTTCGGAAGACAGGTTCGGGGAAAACTCCCGTGCGAGGGAGCGAAGTCGATGGACCGTCGGGGAAGCGAGGAGAAGATGGAGAATAAAGTCGTTGTTGAAAAGAAGATCAAAGTTGGAATGTGTCGGCGGTTTGCAAAAAGAAGGAAGGGGGGAAGAGGCTTTCTAAGTGCTTTATTACACGGTGAAAGGCTTTCAACAATGCCCAAGAAGTCCGCGTTTGCAATCAGGGCTTTAATGAAAATGTAAAGCGAGCGTACATTCGGTCATCCGGATTTTGCAATCTCGTCCGTAGGACTCGCGGATGGATGTATACGTATGTACAGTGCCTTTGATAAGTTTTTTTCTTCCTGAAACGCTCGCGTGTCTTATGCAGTCCAAGTTGCGAGCAATTAAACTCCTCCGTCGTGGAAAATAAGCACCGACGAGAAGCGAAATGATGCAAGTCCGAAATTGCCGAACGCCAACGCGAGGCAGGATTTATGTATGTAATAAAATTCTGCCTCAGTCTTTTTCGTGTGTACACAAGAATTCTGGAGAAATTTCGATGGAAGGTTAAAAGCGCATGAACGAACGTGAATCATAAAGAATGTACGAGATATTTTTATATCACATATTTCGTAAGATAGACGGAGTTTCTTACAACGAAGTCAATTTATACATTGATATAAAAATCTTAACGGAAATACACCTGCTGAGTATCGCGATATATGAAAATAAATTAAACAATCGCGTAATAATATGTCTATTTAATGTAAAAAAATTGTAAAAGACAAATTCCTAGAATCTTTAACTGTGTTACATGTTACACTGAAAAAAAATTCTGTTAAAAACGGACGAATCAGAAAAATCTTGTATGATTAGTCAAATATTCTGGTTATTATAAGTTACAAGTATTCTAAAGAGTTCTATTATATTATAATAACCAGAATATTTGATCAATTCTGCAAGATTTTTTCTGATTCGTCCGTTTATAATCAGAATTTTTTTTCAGTATAATATTGTCATAAAGTTTGCGTTCTGTAAAAGAAAAAGGGAACCTAATGATGTTCGATTAATCATAGTCTTTCCGTGCCATTATTGTGAACGTAATGTTTGTAGCATTACATTTGTAAACATTCCTGATGGATATTTGCATGAGCGTCTTAACAACGTGAGGTAGATATACAGCGATATAATATCTCGACGCTCGGACGGTCCTTAATGAAGATGTAATCGCGATGGTTATTAGATAGGCTCGCGTGCGCTTTGTTATTAGATCGAAGTTCGGCAGACCGCGAGGAGTTAACTACATTCTGATGAAACCGTAGCGCGAATTCGATATCTACGTGCGTCCGTAACCCTTACAGGTAAACGCCGCCGGGACTATACGACATGTATCTGAATCCCCGAGCACGAAAATCTTGGGCCTGGCGTGAAAATGATTTCCATCACGCACCACAGGCATCTCCGTGCCCGTTTTAATTCAACGCGAAGCGCATGCAACGACGATAATTGACGGCCATCATGCATGAAGACGTTGCGCAACGCGAGAAACGATATCAGAACGGCGGTAATTTGAGTATCGCGCATCGTGTGTGCTATTACCGTTTCAATTTCCCGCGGACGTGGATCTAGGATCAAAGATTCGTAAGCATGACATTATTGCTTCAATAATGAACAACATTTGTCGATAGCGCCACGCTCATTTGCACTGCGGGACGTATACGTGCACTATAGGATTGTTATTTGAAATTTATGATAAACATTAAACGATCGAGATAATTTAAATTGCACTCCGTAAAGTGCACTCCGGCTGGTCGTCTCTAACTGCTGTATAAGCTTTCACTTTTTATGTTTTTTTTGCAAAAGAGTCTACTGACGCAACGTTCCGAGGCAGCACGGAGAATTCAAACAGAATTTTTCTTGAATTCTCGAATTATGAAATGAATTCTTCTCCCATCTCATTTCTCTTCTAAAAACATTCTTTAGAGTTAAAAAAAAAATTCGCTTTTATGTCACCAATTCTGAGTTTCTTTTCGGATGCAAATGCAATTCTTTTTGAAAGGATTTGGGTCAGATTACGCAAATTTTAGATTTTAATCTCCAAGTAGAACAAGAAGTCATGATAATGTCAAAGTGACGTCAAAATGACGAAAGTTTGATTACAAAATTCATCTTTCAATTATAATTTAATCACTTTTTTGTCATTTTAACATCATTCGAGGTCATTTTATCATGGCTTTCTGTTCTACTCGGTTCTTTTTTGAGTTCACGATCATCTGTTCTATTTGTCAATGTTACGAAGACAAATTTCCAAATAACTACGCTACTCTCGGCTCTCGCAGTGTCTCTCTAATTGAAGCATATTGAGCGAATTGAGGAAATTTATGACGTATCAATAAGTTCGCGCGCGACGGAACCTCGAAGGCGCCAGATGGGCCGGGACGGGATCGCGCTCGGGGGCAAAATCCGAAATCTGCGGCGCCATCCGGATTAATGTCGCGGTTAATGCGTACCATCTCCGTAACGAGCGACGCTTTTCCCGTCAAGGTCCCGATCGGCGGACTCGTCGCCCCGGCGCTCCGTCTCGACCCGAGGTCGGGGCCGGAGTGTCGTCGGGCGTCGGGCCGCATGTTGCGGCGGATGGACGGGGCGCTTCGTGACGCCTCGGGTCCATTCGGCCTGGCGAGCGGCGCCGCCGAAGTACTCCGACTGAAGTCGGCTGCAGTTGCTCGCGGAGTTCGGGACGACCGCGCGTCAGTGCTCCAGCGGACGCGATCGCGCGCGTGCAGTTTAACCTGTCGTTACGTTTTTTTATAATCGCCGCCGCCCCCCGTTCACGTCGCGTCCGTGCGAAGGAAGCGACGTGAGATACCGCGAGTGCCGTTCGTGAGTGCAAGTGCGCGGGTGAGTGGAGAAGAGAGGGCGGGCGGGAAATCGTGTGCCGTTTGCGGAAAGAGGCGCGATCCGCGAGAGAGAGTTGCCCCGCGACATTCCGAGCGTTCCAACGTTCCCGACGTTCCAACGTGCGCCGGAGTGAAGTTGCCGCCGTTGCCGCTTCTCGATTTCGACGCCGTTCACGCGGTGAAGTCTCTCCAGCGAGGGAAAAGTCTGAGGGGAGAGACCGGCTGCAATTTTCGTCGCCCGTTTCGACTCGTGACTCTCGTCGATTAGCATTCGCGCCAGCGGAGCGACCGCCGAGCGGAGGAGCGCCGTGTGTGACGTACGCTTCATTCACGGTTAACTTCACGCGCTCACACACACACACGCGCGCGCGCGTATTCACGCCGGCGATTACACGCGAATGGAGTGACGTGGCAACGCGTGCCGCGGGCCGGTTGTCGCCAGGGTTTTTTCCCCCCCGTTTTTTATCAACAAGCCACGCTGGTTGTTCTTCCGCACGCGGGGGTGCATCCGTCACGCCACGCCACGGCTCTCGTTTCATCGGGGTGCGTTTCGCGCCGATACGCCGGGATCGTCGATAATCGACAATTACCGTCGTTGTGTTAGCGCGACGCCCGGCCGAACACGTCTGCGTTTACAATCGGATCGCTAATCCGGCCGCGCTCCAGTTCCGACGCTGAAACGCGACGCGGGAGCGTCGCGCGGCTAATAATAATCGGCCGGCGGATCAGGAGCGTTCGATCCTCGTCGGCTCACCCGCGCCGGGACATGCAACAGCCTCGCGTGACCCTTTGAGACGTGATCTGCATTCGACCGGGCCGATCGGTGCTACGCTCACGGAAGCCGCGCGCGAAAAACTTCTGGACGTCGCGTGCCGACGGCGCGAGCAGGAAGGCGCGGGGAAATCGGAGAGACAGCACCTCGTGACGGCGAGTGGACGAAGACGCGTGACGGCACGGCGCCGAGCGTCGACCTTGTGCGTACTTTAACGCGAGGATTAGCGGGGACCTGGAAAGCTCCAAGCCGGATTGTCGTTTGCGCGAAAGCTCGCGAAATTCGAGCGGGGAAGAACGGCGACCGAGTTCCTGCCTCTCGAGCGGGATACCTGGATGTCTTGCCGAATCCTTATACTGCCCATCGTTCTGTGATAAAACCTGTGATATTACGAGATTATAGCCGGGATCGACGAGAGGACCTTCTTCCTCGGATCGGTATTGAGTCTCTATATTTCTTGTCAGTGATAAGATAAAACGCAGTAGTGCCTGGGAATTGTCTTCCCGTTATCGCATCGCCTCGCACATCGTCAGAGTTTACGCGTATAGGTAATTCCGATAAATTCGAGCAATACCGATTACATAATGATGTTTATCTGTCGTTCGTACGAAGAATTCGTGGCCGCTACGGCGTTTTATCTTAACGCGGTTGTACTGTCTGCAGTCCGGTCGTCCGAGTGTCGTTATCGAAATTGTTTCCGAGATCGCGAAATATCGCTGACCGCACATAGAGGTGAATTCGCGAGGCTGATCCATCACGTTAGATCCCGGGCGATTCAATAAAGATGCGCGGAAAAGAGCGATTTTCTGATTGTATTTGGTGACCACTCGTCGCGAAATTCAGTCTTTGACACTCGATTGTCCACTTAGCGATCTTCTGTGAGACGATTAAATCTTAATTCAATCATGTTCCGCGGAGAAAAACCGAGAGCCAACGAACGAAACGCGGTCCTTTGTGTGGAGTTTGATTTAGTTTCTTTCATTTTTTTTTTTCGTCAGGGTCACAAACAAGTTTTTAACTTAAAAAAAAACTCTTGTGTATCTTCTGTGCAGTTGAAAGAGAGCAGAAACTCTTATTATAATTGAAAAAGATATTTTAATAATGAAAATTAAAATGTTTTGCCGAATTAACGCTTCACGCGTATGCAAACAGAAATGTTGTCCCCCCTCGATTAGCTCTCGACGACTTTTCGTTTCAGTAACATTTCTCGAACGATCTTAGAAATAATCGAATTTCTTAGAGATAATGTCGATTCTAATTTTTGCTGCCAATGCCAATTTCCCGTATTTCTCACCGCTTTAAAAGCGTTAAACCAAAGGCGCGAATTCTAATTCATGATTCTGTAATTCATGATCAATATTACATAAGCAAGGTTTTCTGGAAAAGCGTGTGCCATTTGCCAGTCTACGTCGCACGAAATTCTCGTCGAAATCCTCCCCAGTTCCCCATTTCTATGAGGAATTTCAGTATAAGCGAGAAAACGTCTTCACGATACCTAAGGGTGTCGGTCGGAGCCGACGACCTCGAAGAATGTTGACCAAGGCCGTTCAGGTCTATTTATAGCATGGCGGTAACGAGATAGTCATTTGTGGGGAACCGTATTTTCAGATGTCAAATCTGCGTTGAAAGCGTTATTTGGTGAATTATCCTTCCTAGGCCTTCGAAGCATATGCGCGCTTTCGCAATTGTACGCGCAATATTACACCGTGCCAAACGCTCATTAGTATAATGAGTCTCGTAAATTAATATTTAATACGAGTCTCGCTCTTCTTAACCATTTTACGAAATTTATTTTTATGGCTGTTATTATCAGTACATATTTTGCTTACATTATTATCACGATAAGGCTTTTATAGTAAGAATTAAATTGATTAACGTGAGATACTTGACAGGGATAGAGGAATAAATTATTTATTTGTACAATTAATACGCACCTTTTTTTTCTGCTATCTGTGGGAGAAGTTAATTTTAAAGTGCTCATATCCGCTTTATTTTGATATATCTATCGCGAAAAGTGTTATCATTCGATATCAGTCGTATTCAAACTGTAGTTTTGTAGAATTTTAATGGCTTTGATGAATGTTAATTAAGTAGAATATGAATTTATTTAATTTCGTTTACATCATCTCCTTCTGACTCACGTCCACAATTGCTAATTGTAATTAATATTAAAACGAGTTATAATTGATAATTTTATGATAATGAATTTTACGTATTTCTCTCTTTATTTTCTCGCGCGCGTTTGTTATTACCAATCATAATACAGTAGACTCTGACAATCAATTTGACAAGCAATTGCTTCTCTCGTTTATTTATCTTCCCGCGATTTTATGTATTTTGACCCGCTTCCCGCGGGGGAAATTGTTTTCGTTCACGACGCGACGATATTTTTTGGTCAATTCGAAGATTTTTTTTGCAGAAGTATATCAAACGGTATAATTTGAGAGGCAAATCGGTTCGCTCTCGTGATATATCTCGCTCCGCAGGCTTTCGTTGTCTACGCTTTTCGCGATACGCGGAAAACGTGACGCGCGCGCGCGCGCTCGAAAATCCGCGCCCGCGGTCGTAATTCGGCATTTATCGGTCGTTTTTCCGGGGCAGCATTTTTCTATTCACGACGGGAAGCGGGAGAAGAAGCGGGACACTCGCGCGTGGCGAATATGAAAGTCTAATGCGCGATTCTAATGCGGTCCTGTATCTTTTCACCGAATCGGCCTGCGAGAGGGAAAAAGAGGAGCGCGAGAAACTGCAGCGGCACTGCCGCTGGAGGGTCGGAGTCGTAAATCTAAACGCTCGGTTTTAAAGCGTCTCGCAACGGGAGGCGACGAGGAAAAAAGGAAAAACGTCACGCTAAATGGTGNCCCCCGATGCAACGNGNCCCCCNNCCCCCCCAGCCGCGCATATCCCACGTTCGCGCAAATTCACGAACCGTCGCAGATAGTCGCCGCGCCGGTAAAGCGGTGCGGATGATACGATGCTACTTTGCATTATGCAGGACGCGGGCAGCAGGACGCGGGTGCTTTTAAAAACTATATACATTGAAAAAGTTCCCGCTCTGCGGTGAGTCAGTCCGAAAATTTAAATTGCACTTTTGTACAGCGCGGCGCACCTTTATATCGCGACTCTCCTGCTCTGTCTCTCTCTCTGTCTCTCTCTTTCTTTCGTTTCTCTCCCTCTTTCCTCTCCATCTCCTCGGTGTGTCGGGCCGATATGCATTATGCAAGGAGTTACCTCGATAGCTGCAATCAAGGAAGAGAGGCGCGCGACGGTTGGCCGTTTCGGGAAAGCGAGTAAACTGTCGCGTAAGAGAATAAAGCGTCGCGACGAAAATCCACGTTGCGCCCGGAGGCGCCGTAGCGAGATATCACGTCGGATTGTCTTATGAGCGAGGCGTTAGCACGCCTGAAAAGATAATGGGCGGGCCCGTGAGGTGTTTGAGGGTTGGACGAACGAAATAACGCGTAAAGTTTGCAAGCGTGAACAAAATGTCTCAGCTGGGAGAATTGTTTATGCTCGCAATGTCGCTCTTACTCGTCCGCGTAGACCGACGAAGAGTTTATGGGAAAAGCAAGACATGAGACGAAATATGACTGTTAAAATTCGCTGATATTTTCCCGCAAAACGTAGTTGCGCGAAACGTAGATTTTGACAGAATTCAAATTACACGTATCAGCGAAGGTGCGCTCGTGTCTTTCCTTCGTGTCTTTACATTTGATTAGCTTAGATCAACGAGATTTGAATAAAATAATTGCATTATATTCTCCCGCTAACTTGTTGATATTCTACCGCGTTGCAAAAATTCGTAGCAAATACCGCTTGATCGCCGCGTATTATCGTGCAATCATCAACAATAGAATTATCATTCTGTTTGACCACTGTTCCCGGTAATCATGCCAGACAGCGTGAGCTACTGGCACGTGAAAGGTCAGCGCAGATCATCGCGTAATGTATTCCAGAGTAATATCTCACGTCTCGAAAGCGCAGGTTGATTTTGCGCATCCACCGTCGTCGCGTCGTTCAAATCCTTGTTTGCACAGCCGATTCACGTTCACAACTGTCATTTACTAACTTTATAGCATACGTGGTTCACATGTCATAGGCGCAAGGTATTTGTATCACATGACCATGAGTTGGATAACAGATAAAGTTTCGCAATGTTCCAATAACGAATGACACAGGCTGAGGAATACGGTAAACGATGAAAATATCGCAAATTCCAATTTCCGGTTTTTCGCGCTTAATAGGTAGTATGTGTTGTCATGCATTATAACTCGGTGAATGTGAATGTGGGAAAATTCGACGGTTTAGTTATTGCTGTTTTTTTTTAATTAAAAAATATTTATTTAACCATTTTCGTGCGGTATGTAAAATTGTCTTCAAACGATATGCCTTAATAAAATATGTGGAAATGTTAACCGATGAAAATACCAGAATTTTGAAAAAAATATTATACATATAATGTTTGAGATTTCCATAAATTTTTTGTTTTTTGGAATTTTTTCGTTTACTATATTCAGTTTTCAATTGTGAAAAGTACATTTACAATGTTGAAAGACAGCATATATTTTTTTCACGGTAATTATATCGATACATTACGATTGAAGCGAGAAAATCGATAGTCCGCGATCTGTATTCTTTCTCGTTGATTTTTCTAGCGATAAAATTTAATGACTGCGACAGTAGTCACTACTTTGAAATAACGTAGTACATACAACGTTTGCATAATGCAGCCCGGCGAGTCAAGTTTGTTCTTAGAGACATCGGCGTCGGTATGTGATTTTGCAATTTCTCTACATCTTCCACTACTGGTTGAGCCCTTTGCATTCAGCCTGCGCGTGCGAAATGCTATTCACCGAGTACACGTGGAGGAGAGATGCGGAATGCAAACGGTCGGAAATCGCGCGATCACAGTCGACGACGATCCAAGTACTTGTTCTTGCGCCGCGAGTACAGGCGTGCGGTGAAACGTTATAACGTGACGCGACGCGACGCGACTCGATGCACCGCTCGGTCAGCGAAGAGTGCAAGCGAATCCCGCGCGGCCTGAATGATCCGTTCAGAAGCGAATTGCCATTCATGCCGTATAGCGAGCTACGTGCGTACTATCTGAGAGACGTAAAGGTGGATCGTAAATAGATCGTCGTCTTTACCTTGACCGTACTACGCGGATGCTGCGCCTCTGGCACGTTACGTGCTCTTTGTACACTCTCGCGAGAGAGATACAGAGAGAAAGAGAGAGCGAGAAAGTACATTTTCCGTACTTGAACATGAGGAATGGCTTTAACAATAATGATAAAAGATTCATTGTTAGAAATATGGCGAGATATATCTTTTCATTAGCGGCCTCTTTTTTTCTTACTTTATTATGGCATTGTATTTACAAGATACAATTAGCTATTTAATTGTGATTCCTGTTATTACTTTTTTTTTTTTTAGTAAAACGGCTAGTTCTATGGTATCATTTATCACTCTTAGTTCATTTGTTAGCAAAATGTAAAAGAGATATTCAAAGATTAATGATCGCGCAAGCAATAGTTTGCGAATGTCCAAAAGATTAACGGCTCGGTAACTGACAGGCAGAGCAATTTTTGATAATTATGACTGAAATTAGTGATCAAACTTTGCAAAAAAAAGTTTTGCACTTCTTTAACTTACGGGTCTCGTTACTTTCAACGGCACTTACGATAAATCGAACGATCAGCGACTCATTAAGAGAGTTGTCTCTTTTGGAGATTTACCGAGTACTTAAAGTCACCGATTAATCGTATGCGTGGGACGCTGTCCGAAAATCGATGGGAATACTCGGTTTCATCTCGCGAACTTTTCCAATCATACTTTTCACGTCCTCGCGACGACGGGATAGAGGCACCGGTGGCAACGGGAAGGAGTTACGACGTACGTAATGAAAGTTCACCGAGAAAACTTTCATTGGAATCTTCTCCGGGTTGATCTGGACGGGTATGTTTTTACGTCTTCTCCGCCGAGGTAATCGTTCAAGCCTAAAAGAATGTTCGAGAGTCTAACTGATTTATCTCCTTCGTAAAATTAACGAGCCGTGGAATCGCGCGCGTTACGTTGTTTTTTTTTTTTTCTTTGATCCGCTGCGCAAATTTCCACTCGTCATCATAATTAAAGTACACTGAATGATAAATTAGACTGTGGCGACATCGTATATCGACAAAAGTTACGCTAGAATGCCTACGATAACGGAGATAGTTGACGAAACTGTCCAAATTAATCAAATATTTGCCAAGTCTGGCGACGTATATGGACGACATGTCTGAATGTATTTGGAATATTTGGAATGTGTAATCTAAATCGTGTTTGCACAGAATTCCCGCGATCATAGTACTTGATTTACACTTTCCTTTCGTCTTGAGACGAAGTTTTGGAAAAAAGGAACAAAGTCACATACCAGCAAGCTCGGCAAATCCGGGCCGTTTTTGCTCGTCTAAGACCACACTGGTGGTTCCTTCATCTTCTCTAAAAACTTTTCTCTCGTCCTGTCAGGATGATTTATCGACGTATTGGCAGGAGAATATATGCGCCGCGATCGATTGTTCCGCGAATCACTTGCACTGCATTCTCATGCAGGCAGCTTCGTGCAATCAGCATCGTTTCGCGCATCTGACGAGCGATTCGTCATTTAAATCGGCTTTCACCAGACCGGATGACAATTTCGTCACGATTAACCCCAATACACTTAATTTTTATTGAAAGTAAAGCTCTTTATATTCGCTTTTATTTTATCGACATATCCTGTTATCATCCAGCAATGTAATTCTATCGACTAAAATATTCTACGGACGATAGGTTACAAAGTCGTAATTAAGTAGACACTTGACATAATATAAATATCTTTATGAAAAAAAAAATGGAAAAGCGAGTATAAATAAACTTAGAAGGGATTTCAATTATCTTCAATTATCATTTTTAACACTAAACTGACACTTCATGTATACCTATTTCTATCGTGACCGGTGAAAGTAAGATGGGTTACATATACTTCTCAAAAGAAAAAAAACAAGAGGAGAAGTAAAAGAAGAAGTATTGTAAAAATTTATTATATGTATATTACGAGAAAATTCGTAAAATTAAATGGCGATGTGATAATGTTGTATGTAGGCAACTGTATAAAAAGTTTAAATACGGTCACTTGACCGAGTCCTGTCAGGTTTAGTGTTAATTTTCTAAAATAAAATCTGACATTTGAGTACAGAACTGTGCTTATTATTAGACTTTTTTTGTTTTTTTACACACGTTTTTTAAACACGTTGATAAGAAATGTCTAGATAGGTTGACATGCATATCAAAACAGAACTTTTATCAGTCAGAATTTCAAACTCATTGTTCCCCATAACAATATCTGCTTTTACCACCGGTTCATTGTCGACATAGAGTAAACTGCCCTATCGCCTCGCCAAGTTTGAGAAGTGGGCCATCGAAGCCCCAAAGCGCCGCAGCTTCATATCTTCTGCCAAGTGAATCGGGTCACCGATCGCAAGGTTACGTCTTCTTTGATTATCTATTCTAACGGGGTCAAACTCCAATGAAACGCTCGAATAACGTGTAATAATCTATCCGGTTAAATAATTTAATAATAGGAAAATAATATCGAGATGTTAAATTATTAATTACATTATGCATGCGCGATTAATCGATTGGAATAATATAAAACGCAATCTTCAATATGTTTAA
>JAJVSH010000021.1:250316-278123 GCA_021460005.1 Tetramorium alpestre | reverse complement strand
AAATGAAAATGTAGAATATGTGAAAAATTTATAATTATATTTCTATTAAGAAAAATCTAAAATCATTATCATGTACATTTATATATAAAAGTATAGATAAAGTTATAAATATAAGTTTAAAATACGTAACATATTCATTACATATTAGTTGTGCAGTTGGTGATTAACGATAAAACAAATTGCTGTGAAAAAGTTATATTCTATTTTAATAATAGCATTCAATATCTTTCAATGGATTGCATTTTGTGGTTTTATAACAGTAAACCATCTCAATTTAACTACGTAATAGATTATTTAAAGGTCTATTTCTTTAATATCGGTTTTCTTGTATCGCACAACATAACAAACTCAATGACAGACAGCAGTGTTTTTATATTTTTAAATATAGTTGGATAAAACAGCTCTTATGCTGGTACGTTAACGTCGAGTTTATATTTTTTTTATTTTTATATTATTTATAAAGTTAATATAAATAATATGCTTGATAAGTTCAAGTTAAAGTGAATTAATATTTTTTTTTAATTACAATTACGAAGTTGTTCTTTTCTCGGTGCAGAATACATATTGTATACAATTCATACAACTTTTGTAACTTTATACAATTTTAACAGAAAGTAATATATATACTATGTAAAATCTTTTTTTTATTTTTATTCTTTAATAACTTTTAAAGGGACGCATTTTTAGCAAAAATTTGATAAAAAATGATATGAACAAAGTGATATAAATCCTTTAGATATAGCTAAATGCTTTTCGAATATTATACAGTTTTATTATTAAATTGTTAATTTCAAATCCCTTTGTAGTATTTCCATATTTCATTGCAATTTATTATTTAGAGAGAATATATAAAATATATGAAACATTTAGAGACATTTTTATATATTGAGAAATTGATCATGCAAGAATACGAGTATATGCTCTTCGAAGACGATTCTCTCGCGAATACGACGTACTGCGTGTATACTATGTAATAAAGAATATTCTTATGAAAAGCTGCTCTTTCTACGCGCCATCCTTTACTTGCTTCATCTTTTTCTTTTCTAACGAGAGATACGGTGCTTTACGACACAGCGCTCCATTTCTAGAGAAGCCAGAAACTAGTTTACGTAACGAAAAGAAAATGTTAAGCTGCACCATTCGTCTGTCAAACTCGTCTCATTTACCTGCCTCTGTATTTAACTATCCAAGTTTTCGAGAGCATTGACGATGTCGTAATTAGAGAGACTTGAAATTAACTTGTTAGAATTATTACTGAGTCAACGATATAAATCAACGTTTTGATATTATAATGATCTTTTTTTATTAATTATTTTAATATTAATCGCGAATGTGCGTATAGTATATTTAGATTCTCCAAAAAAGTATATGCCGTAACATGTTTAATATATAATTTTCTCAGTTATATATTGCAATAAAATGAAACACAAAGTATATATTATATAATTTTAATAATACATTGAACAAAAAGATAATATTTATAAGTTACTTATTTGAACATTTTGTAAAATTTAACCAAGTTTTACATTTTACTGGAATATTGTGTAACGAGGATGTGTCGCAAAATGACTGAAATGGCGCGTTACTTCCGTGGTAAATCGAGCGCTCGTTTTATCCGATTTAACGTGCAAATGCGACGCTCGCATTTTCCTTCGCCGCGGGAGCAAATACTGAACGAGTGAGCGAGGAAGCGAGCGAACGAATACTAGGCAAGAAATTGCGCCCCGAGATGGATAGTCACGTTCACATTGTACATCGAATAAACACCCGTCCGGAGTGCATACATAATAATAAAAACTGGCAAAAAATTTATTTCGCGCACGTCGTATCCGTTCTGTGAGCTTTCACATTATAGCTCATGCTTAAGCTCGCACGCTCGATTCGAATAATAAATATTTAAGGATGCATCGCTACGATCGCCATATTAATAATAAAAAAAAAAACGAGAAGCTGTTTGAAGTTTAGAAATTATTCCGCGGCAAAGTTTGTGAAGTACAGAAGGAGACTCGTGGGTTGTATTAAAATTCACGGGCATTTCGGGATGTTAAGGAAAACTAGGGTTTCCAGCGTCAGCGACTTGTTTTCCTATTTTCACAGCAAGTGCGTTTTGCTATACCCGCATTATGCAAAATCTTGCAGAACGCGCCGACTTTGTCCAATTAAGTTCTGCTAACCCTTTCAATTCTGCATTTCTCTTTATGCGAGTCAAAGCGAATAGAAGTCGAAAAGTCCTTCGAGAAGTCTTCTTAATTTTTCATAATTTCTTTTAAGAGTTGAAGTTAATGTTTGTGGATAATATAAAAAGTAAAAGTAAAAATTATGCTTACAGAGGAGTCAGTGAACAAAAAGTTTGAGTTTTATTAATTGGTAACGATAATAAAATTGAAAATATCATTGTTGAGAAATGAAGTTTTTATTGAGAATATATAAAAATCTTATTTCCAATAAATAAATATCAATGACTGAAATATGATAAAGACAATGCAAAAATTAATTTTTAAGGAGATATGAGTAAGAAAAACCAAAAGAGAAAATACTTTTGTTGAGAATAATAGTCAAAGATTCATATTTCTTTTAAACATTTTTTTTTTTGGTAGGATAGTATTCGACGAACAGTAAAATGCTAATCATCTTAGGTACCTCGATTTCCGCGTTCAAAGATGTACGAAGTGCTGAGGGAGCAACACCCTCTTCGTATGTATATTCATATACGCAACCTGCTGCATTTTCGCTTTCTTCCTTTTGTGGCACACGTTATTTTTCCAGCAAATTAATTTTCTTCAATTTTTATTGTTATTTTTTAATCGGTTTGTTATTTTTTAACCTTTTTATCTTTAAATTATTTAACAGCTATAAAAAATATTTATATTTTTGTACATATTATATGATAACAGATAAATAAATAGCGATTTTCTTTATAATAATACAATATTTTTGCATATTAAGCATATTTGAAGATTTTTTTATGTGATATTTTTATTGCAACTATATATAATAATAATTTGCATTGCAAAGTTGTTATACATAATAGAAACTTTTTTCTTATTTTTAATGAATAAATTTACTTTAAAATATTTCACGAAAGTTATAATTTTACAAGTTTTTATTGTATTTAACAATTTTCATCAAATCGTAGCTGGAATGTTTGTTAAAATGTATACCAAGGTAAATAGATATATGCTATCTATAAGGCAAAAGTTTTTATATCAAGTTTAAATTTACTATTTTAAACCTGTATAACATTTATTTTTAAACTAATTTTAATTAATTTCTTCCTAGAAATCATAGTATGTGATATTTAGTTTAAATTGATTAATTAAAAAAATGGAGAGAGAGCTATCGGATAATCACAAGTTACATGTCTGTTAATACTAGCTAATGTACACTATTTTTTCGTCGAGATTAAATTTTGAAATTGAAATTGCTTCAGAATTTTTTTAGTTAAATTAAAAATGTTTCATATACGTATGTTTCATAACGTACGTTGCGATAAATTAAATTGAATCAATATTTTCAATTAAGAATTAATTATGGAATTAAGATAAAACGAATTAAATTATTCGTTAGATATTTAAATAGTTTTATATTCCATCGATTCAACAATTCATTAGAAACTGTTATTCTTTTTACGGAATTTAATAATGATTTTACGCGATTTGAATTATCATACGAAAGAACATAGTGGAAAAATGATCTCATCAATAGCTATCTCTTTTATTCTGAAGTTATTCTGTGGATTCTTGAAATTCTTAATATATCTGTGCCATAGATATGATTGCTTTCTATCTCTTCAATTTTTATTCTTACCTATGTATCCATCTTGAATTCATCTTTTTTACTCTATTTACTTTTGAATTTTTACTTTAAATTAATTAACGGTTAATTTTCTATTGGACTCTATATTGCCATGTGGTAATTTGTTGTTTATAATATATTTGTAGTTTTTTCCCTTTGTATTCTAAATACATTACTCTGATTTTCAACCGAAATCAGTAGAATTTCAATTCTAGTGCTTTAACAAATTAATAGAATTTTGTTTATAGATTTTATCACAAGCACAAACATAATAGTATTATTATTAAAAATGTAACAATTTCGTGAATTATTATGCAATGAAAAATGCATTACTGTATTCTCCAACATGCAATTTGTTTCTTGTATTTGCATTAATTTCATTGTTATGCTGCACATTCCCAATTCAATTATTCCCTATGCAAACGGTGATGAAATAAACATTAAAGCAAAATTTCATTTTTATAAATACAAGAATTGAGGAATTAGCCACATCAATCAATTGATATAATTGCTTTATATCACGCATATTACCTATGTATTTAACAAGAATAATTCGTAATAAATCGCAAGATCTGATATTTAAGAACAATTGTATCGTAAGATTTAGTATTTGATTACTCTTTAAGTATTATCATGCATTAGCATTGTCTCGTTTACATTGAAATGTTTCGAAAATTAATCTTGTCACGTCCGTGCGATTAATATATATTTTTCCATACAAATTATCGATCTTTGTGAATTTTCCGTTTTATTTAACGGAATTGAAATGTTTGATGATCTTGTTATAATATTTGAGAATAACACCACAGATTTTAGAGCTATTCTTTTAATAACATGTACTTAAATTGATTTGACGTACTGATTTGACGTACTGATTATCTTGAAATGATCAATAATAATATCGGAATGATTTTGTTAGTTACTTTGGTTAGTATTTTAATGTTGTTTCTTACTCCTTACTTAGGCAAAGTATCTGCATTGATTTTCTCACTTGCCGTTGTTATCCGTCAATATGAATTATGCACTCTCATCCCTTGTAACGCAGTAATGACGGCTAATTTAATATTGCACGTGGCGCTGAATAATCACCATCATCAGTTACGAACTTTGTTCTCTGTTCGATTAGCGCTTGCATCGAAATAGTGCTCCTTTTCTCCGCTACGCCGCTTTACGCCTCTGGATGCAAAATGCGGAAATAACCTGCACGAATATTCCACTTTACACTTTCGTCTTCGTCTCTTGCGACAGATGGGAAAAATTCAATTTCGCCGGATAGTAGGCGGACAATATCGTTGTGTGAGTAGAACAGGTTTACTTTAGGGGATAGAGATAGAATAGTTGAAATTACTCTACATTCTATATTAAGCAATTTATGTTCAGCATTGCATAGTTATCTTGTTACCACTGATGACATACTATCTCTGCTGCGGTCAGTAACATGATATGGCGATGTAATTATGACAGGAAGTAGCACTATCTCGTATCCGTCATATGAGAAATTCGTTGAAAAATAATGCGTTTATGTGTATATTAGTAGATTATAACAATTAAATATCTTAACGTCTTAGTGTAAAAAATAAACTATATTTTATTAAGAAATAGAATACAAAATTGCAACATACGTACAGAATTGATCACTAAAGAAACAAATATTTCTCTGTTAAAAACGTGATAGCAAAATGTAATAGAAAACTAGGCTAACAGATAGAATAGGAAAAAAATACTTTTGGAGATAACGAGCGTTGTACTTTTTTTTTTCATATTTAAAACTGCCGCGGCAACAATTCAACGCAGCTGTCCTATAAATAACTGATAATGCAAATTAAGATATTAACGCGTAATTCTCATATGAACGGTACCAACGACGAATGCGCCGATAATGCTGGTAGTGGTGCTGGCTCGACTAACCTAAATATACGTGGTGAGTCGCGCACCTGCCGTACTTAGCCGCGTATTATATGGGTAAAGCTTTAGCGGCGCATTATTAATTCCAGACGTATATTCCTGCTTGAGCACACACCTCCCTTCTCCATGTAGAAACTTTGGACTTGTTAGCAAGTACTTCCGTAACCTTTCCGCGTAAGCAATGTTAAAAAGCACCGCTACAACTTGTGAGCTTTACTGCCGCGTTAAATATATATATAACATGGTACGATCGTTAAATATGCATATCGATCGGAAGTTTACCTTCGAAAGTTCCAAGTTCCGCTCGCTAATCGACTCGTCGTCGAATTACATTCAAGGATATTGCTAAATATTAAACTATTCGGTAAACGAAATTTCGCGCGTATAATTCGTGGGGAACTATTTAAACATCTCGTGGCGATAGAGTGGGAGGATAGAGACAGCGGGAACGGATCAAGCAGATCAAGAGCGCTCGTGGGATTATCGAGGGCGTTCCGAGCATCCCTCGTGAGTGCCGTAAAATCGTGTTCCGTACATACGTCGGAGTGCGCTTCAACTCCTCGCTGTTTCAAACCTCCCCTCCCCCCCCCCGGTCTACCCTCATCGCTGACACAAAGGCTACGACCAAGTCCCGACGCCACTCATCGGCTCGCCACTTCACCGAAGAGCACGCCGCGCCGCCCCTTGCTCCGCGTTATTTGCTCTTTCGATTCATTTCCAATGTCTACCCAATTTCCACGAGCTATTGGAGATCTCGTTTGAACAGCCACGAGGATCCCTTCTTGTTTGCCAGAGTAAAAGGTAAATGGAAATATCCGAGGCAGTCGCGCTCGCCATAAGCAGGAAAAGGACTGTCTGGAAGAGCCATGAATGTGAGCGGTTTGAATGAAAGCAAGCACGGTAGAGTGGTTGGTCGTCTCGCTTTGTACTCTATCGAGCAAAATTCCAATAAACACTCATTTGTCTAACAACGGCGCCGTGCTATATCTCTTTTCGAAATTTGTTCACACCGTTATGATTATCGATACTCGCTGAAATATATTTTTCCACAAAAATGAGACATTATCTTAAATTAAATATTAGGCGCTATTAACGAAAGATAAAATAAGATGTTTAATTCGTGCTACATTATCTCCGCTACACGGATTTACTACTCAATTAGATGTAAACTGATAAAATCGTCGAAGATCGTATTTTCTTGCGCCCGCAATTATGCTGAATACGATAATCTGTGACAATGTTCATAACCTACCCGAAGAGGGAAGAAGGAGCTTCCCATGCATTATGCATATTTCGGTAACCGGAGATCGCTAGTCTTAACTGCTAGGAACTTGTAAGGGACACTTTATACCGCTAAAAACAGCCCTAAGTCCTCTGAGTTTCGAGAGTAAGTGGTTAGTACAGGTATTTTGCTTGGTAAGTGACCGTTCTCTGTAGCTCAAGTACTTTAAGCGCTCGTTGTAACAGGAGAGACGAAAGATGAGTCCAACGGGAGCGCGCGAGCAACCGTAGAACTTGATTAGCGTAGACGCATAAGCGAAACTGTCGGAGAAGTTTGGGAAGGAATGTATTACGCGACATATTCAAGACGACAGAAGCAGCATGCATCGATATATATGCACACACAAATTTGATATAGGTTTAGGAGAACGCGTGTTGGCATGCACTTTGATGGGGTCGACTACTTGAGGTTTGATGGCCAAACTAGATGCCCGCCGCAACGTGACCACCGTTGATTTAAATTAAGGAGACCGCAGAGCCTTGATCTTTCCTATTAAGTAACACCGTTCGCTCTCGTCGTCGTATATGAAGAGCGTGTGAACCGAAATAGGTTATCGAGGTACAACGGTTTAACAAATACACATATAGACTGCAAGAATTGTGTATTCGTATCTGAATTATGCAGAAAAATTGTCAGAGTCTTTATAATTTCAATCTCTTTAATAATATCCATTGAAAAGAATTTAATTATTACGAAAAAATGATTGAAAAGAGAATCGATCATATTATTATATGCAAATTAGTTTAATATTCTCTTGTAATAATTGTGCCGAGAATATAAAGATCGTATAATTACGTTCCATGGGATTTATGGAAATTTTTTCAAGTTTATTGTACGACGATCGGCGATGTAATATCGAAAGCCTCGAAAAATAGACCCTTCGTCTACGGTATCGTACATCGATCTTGAAGAATTCTCGCAGATTCGCCTTACGGCACTTTTATCCACCCGGTCTTTCTTCGTTGAAGAATTCGGGCTTATTACCAACCTCGAAAAAGCCAGCGCTGTGATGTTGATTATAACTATATTTACCTTGGCTGATACATGGAAAATTATATCATGCTTTATCTACCAACAACGATGTGTCAACCAAACGATCCTGTCGATTTCGATCGAATAATCGTCGATCAAAGACAATGTAATGTCTGGAAGATTTTCGACAGCATCCGCGTATAATGGATACGAATTTTGGTTTTTTGACCGATTAGAAATCTGTTGAAATTTCTTCTTTCATCTTTTACCATTGCCTGATCGATACAATATTTTTTTCAGTACGTAATGCGACTGGTAATTATATTTGAACATAATTACGTGCTAATGATATTTATATATTAGAGAAAAAAGATGAATAAAGATTGTGTGAGGCATTACAGCACATTTATTGGGCTTATACAAGAACATCAAAAGCAAAGGAAATCTATTACTTCTATTATTTACAATTTATCTCAGTTATTATTTCACTTAATTACTAAAAGGAGGTGCTTAAACCAACAAGATCTTGATTGATCATCCCACCGATCTTATCTGATTGGTGGTCAGTCATGATTTTCCAATTGCTGCGATCGATTGCATGCAACTGAGGTTCCTTTATGCTACGAGAGAAGGGTGCGACCCTTCATCCTGCGTCGAACGTTACACGGTAGCTCTGGATCAATCACGGTAAAGGGCAATCGATCATTCTCGAGCATATGACCATGGTGGTGTTAGCGAAATTTCGGTGCATATAAGTGTCAAATTTCTATGATCGATGCCCGGTAATAATTTGGTCGGGAACGCTAATAGGGAATACATTAGCGTACTAACGCGCGAAATCAAACGCCAAAGCTTGATCTCTACTTTATTGTTAGGTGAAATTTGGTAATGGAGGTAATTAATTAACGTGAATACTTGTAATCGAAAATAATTTTTTCTTTAAAATAAAAAATTAATGATAACTTGCATTATATTTTTTGGAAAATATTAAGTTTACATATTCAAAAAAGTTTATACCGTTTTTCATTAATATTTTCTTTCTGTATGTTTTAACACAGAAGAATAAGAAAACATAATATAAATTTTAACTAACAAATTAATTACGAACGACCAATCAACGAAATAGTCGAAATGTCATAAGTTAATAAAATTGCATTTTAAAATATAAATTCCGTTATATTTTATACGTTATTATTAATTTACATTGGAAGCATTAAGAAATAGAATATAGATTAATGTGAAATAATTATGTACTCTCTAAAAGTGAATCAGTGAAACTCACTGTCAATCAGCGATTATTTCACCGATTCACTTTTAGAGAGTACATAATTATTTCACATTAATCTATCTATCACATTAATCTTTTAGAGAGTAGATGTCAAGTTTTTGCTCGAGTTATTACACACCATTTATATTAAGGATCGTTAAGAAATGGCATAATATTTACTCGCCTTTAGACATAAAAAAAAAGATTTAATGAACAAAACTTAAGAGTCTCATAAATATGATCTGACTTACGACTTTACTACGCGCGTACGACGTACGACGTACTCACTTTTTAATCCCGGTTCTTAATTTAAGACCACGGCTCTGGTTACAGTTTCCACACGGAAATCATTTTGCCCAACCACCTGCCATGCTAGCATTAACGCCGCTTTTGCGCGAGTAGCTAGGACGCTCGCCGGAAAATTAATTTAATCCACGTGTCGTCCGGTAGCAAGAGATGCATACAACATGTCGCATAGTTATAAAGAACAGAGAGGTAGGAAAGGATGAAGAAAGGTTGAGCATAAGTGGGAGCGAGAGGGAGAGAATTTGTGGGTGCGCGCCGCACGAAAACGCACTCTCGAAAACTTGCAACAATTCCCGTGCGACGTGGTCGATGCGTTCGCAGCTTCCAACGTCGCACGCTACTAAATTAATTTAATCCGCATAGCTATACGGCGGAAAACGCATACATCGTATAATACAATTGCAGATTATGTATCCTACCGGGAGAACGTTTGTAATATTGGGATGAAATAGAGATTCGAAACGCGACGAAATATGCAATTTGATGTTCGAACAAATTTTCCTAGTTTAACGAATGTTTGCAGAACTGGAAACGCTAGGAACTACTGATGCGTTATCTTACGCTGAAAATATCTACACATTAAATGAGAAAGCAGGATATTAATAAAACCGTAAAAGCACGTAAAGCACATACGATTACACGTTCCAACGTAAAAATCCATCTATTTTTGAGAGAACAGTTTATGAGAGAGCGCACTTTTTATTTAATAAATTCTGAAGAACTTGAAACTTTCTTTTGGATTATTTATAAGGTTATTCGGTATTTATTTTCATCGAAAACATCAAGTGTTCATACAACATGCATCAGACATGCATCAGACAAGCAATATCAGACTGCATCAGATATGGTCACTTTAGCGCGTAGACTTTTGTCCTTTGACGTTATGGATTATGAAGCCGACGGTCGCTATACATTGGTAAACGAAGGAGTAAGCGGGATGAGCTTGGACGGACGTTCCGCTTACTGTAGAACGGCAGTGGCGTTGAACCGCAGAGAACGTCGCCGGTGTACATGTCACCGTGAAACATTTATTAGCGAATGCGCCCGGCAAAGCGGTCTACCAGAACGTCTAGCATTCTCGTGCGCGACGAAGAACGGGGGTTGATTAATGGCACCGTTTTGCCGAGGTATTTATAACGAACGGCTCGTTCGCGTTCGTTCGACATGCCGAACCGCAAAGGCCAACTTAGATCGCTGTCGGAGTAAGTTAGTCGATAATCGTCTGAAAAACCGATATATGCGGAACGAGCCTTACTACAAACGGTGCGACGATTACATAATTATTGAATGTGAACCTGATACATGCCACGGTCAGGACTGCTATTTAATTATGCGAAAGTTTAATATCGGAGAATGTAAGAACGTCGATCGCAAGTCGTTTTTTACATCACGTTGGAAATTAAAAATTCATAGGCACGTTATCTCGCGATATTGGTGGGCACTTGAAAGCACGATGGCACAATACTTTTTGCGCAAATATCGAAGGGTAGTCCCGCATCAAAACCACAAGCATGATATGGATCGATTTCTTTCGAACACATGTAGACGTGTGCGTATCCGGGAAGATGTGTTGCGCACACGCGCACGTATAACATAGTTGCACGTGCCATTTGAACACGAGGTACTAGATAAAATGCCGCATTCCTCGAAGTTTGTTTTTAAGAATTGTCGACAATGCGAACATAATAATAACGGCAAGCTGTCCCTGGCGTGCGATGTGTATGATTCTTTGGAGTAAACATGCTGCACTGGATTTAAAAAAAATTTTTCGTGATACCTTTATGAGTAAACAGTATAAATACATACTCATAATTAGCAAAATTATATAAGAGTATTATTAATAATAGTATTAAAAGCATTTTTATGCGACAAATCTATTAAACATTGCATATTTTTTAATTTTTATTTTGTCTAATTTGCATATGTATTTTATTCTTATTTTTAGCTTTTTATTTTGTATTGAATATTAATAGATTACATTTGTTATTGATTTTTTTGATAAGCTAAAAATATTTTCTAGTATATAACGAAAGTCTTTTATTTAGAAGTAGTCGAACGTGTTTGTTTGAAAAAGAAAGTAATAAGAATGTAACACCGCGATAAAGTATGAAACATTTTGTGTCCAAAATTTTACAGTTACAGAGTAAGTTCGAAAACGTTTCACGAATTCTAGTTTCAAAGTATGCAATGTGCGCATCGCACACATGAGCCGCATACAAGCCACATTCGATTCGGGTATCATGACCACAACTATGTGATGGAAGCAGCATGTTGCTGGAAACTCGGGGTCGCAAGTTTGCTCGTAAAACGTCGGATACGTAATACGATATGGTCTGTAGATAATTTGTAGTGTTGGAATATGGACAGATATCGCCTTCAGCCGTGTTTCTTGTATATTGAAAGCTAATCATAAATCCGATAGTGTCTTTGATGAATAGTCGCTTACTTATAATTAACCGCATATAACTTTCTCTTGTGTACTATCTATCTTGCTTATAATTAACCGCATATAACTTTCTATTGATTATTATCTATCTTAAATTGAATAAGCATAAATTAAGAAAAATATTAAAATTATTCTAAATTATGTATCAAAGTGAAAAAGATAATAAATATGGATTTACTGAGAGTTTTCAAAATAAATAAATAGCATATTTCTCTAGAAAAAGAAAATATGAGTAAAACTACAATATCTGTAAAATAATAATACCGAAATTTTTAAATCATGTGTGATAGCTTGTGTTTATAAATTTTTATTTTATTAAATTTGATCGATATCTTATCATATTTATTACAACTGCTTAATATAATTATTACAAATAAAACTAATCTTTACATATTTATCGTAGAGATGTTTAGAACTAATTAAACAATTAATAATTGAACAATTAATACGGATTAATCATCACTTTAATCCCGACTGAATATCCGAGCTTTATAACGTCTTGTTTAAACTTCTTATTTAAATTATTTTCTTACGCAATAATATGCAAAAATTAATTATTTATTCCATTTTTCCTCTAATTATCTTTTCTAACTATCTAACAATATTTGAAAGGATTTTAAAATCATTAAAATTTTATTTATCTTTTCATTAGCTAATAGATATATTATATTGAGATATTTTTTGTGTTAATTATAAATTTAATATTTAGACTATAAATGTTAATTATGAGTAATATCAGGTAGCTTAATATTTATAATTAATTAATAAATTTTTATCTTCTTTTGGTAGAACTTTTAAAATTAGAAGCAATGTGTGCTTAAACTTATCGATACAATATAACGGTGCATTTCATGAGAAATAAATTCTCTCCATAAATCTTTGAGAATGTTAGTATGAAAACACTGTAGCCGACTTCATGAAACGGCGAATGTCATCATATCATTTGTGACCTACTTTCTCTTCCACATCGTGATCAAAACAAGCGTCATCCCGTATTTCTCTCCAAAGGAACTCCTTTATTTCAATTTGTGAAGCGCATGAGGGATGCGATTGCAGTTTTTTTTTTTTTTTTTTTGACAAAGAGACTGCATTTTGATTCTTTCTCTAACCATAAATTATAACCTGATGCACTCTTCTATTCATTCACATTCGTCGTCTATCTGTTCATGATCCACATTGAAAACATGAATAATACTCGGCCGCACAAAAGTGCAGAAATTGAAGAGTAGATTCATTATTATTAATAATACAACTAATTTTATAATATTTTTAATTATAACAAAACTTGCTGACAATTAATAATGAGATTTTAACAATTACAACAAATTATAACAATTATTATAAATTATAACAAATTGTTGGCAATTAATAATGAGGTTTTATTGCTAAAATTACCGTTGAAGGAATTAAGATTACCACAAAGTAACCTATTTACACTGACCTATTTGTGCTGATCTATTTATATTACTCTCTGAGAGAATTTGTTGCAATCTTCGCATAAATAAAAGATTTGGAATTACTTTGGAAATAAGCAGAGCACAATTACTATGTTCAATTCGAGCCGAATCGATCGTTGTCGAGACGTTGCGTCGCGTCGGTTCAACGATCTCACGAACCGCTCCGCAAATTCTTTCCCTTCGCTCCCCTCATCCTCGCGCGTTCGTCCTTCTTTTATTTCGCACGCGGATCAAGATAAATCGCTTCGATAGCGATTACGAGGGTACCGGGGTCGACATGGTCATAGAGCACGTCTGATGCAAGTCGAGTGTCCGTTGAGCTTGTGGGTACAACGAACGCTTCGCGGTTCCTTCGGTGTCCCTTCAAGCCATTCGGATACGTCGAGTGGGATGCGAAGGATACCGTCGCTCCTGAATTCGATGTGCCGCCGATCGTTTGTACCCTTACACGCTCAGGAATTTTTGTAATCTCCGGCGAATCTTTATCGCTTCGGAAACGCGGATCGAAAGCATCACCTGGAGCGTGACCGCGAAGCCCTTGGAGATACCGTGAGATTCTTGTGCCTTGTACCTTTGAAATTCCGACGGAATGCTTTCATGCGAACGTCGTCGACGCTAACAGGAACCTCTTTAAAATTGCTCCCGATTCGTGAATTAAATCAGACTTATTAAATATTATATGAATGAGCAAAGGATGGATAAAAGTTGGAGAGCATAGCTTATTTAAAACTTGCAAAATTCCTCTCTTTGCTATTTCTGGAATGTGCTTTAAAGCGAGTATACCCATTCTCCGGAATCTTTTTAATTATGAAGCGATTAAACATGCGAGTAAGTAAAATGCAGCGAACGTAATAAGAAGGAACGAGACTCGTGAATTTTAAGATACTTAAACGATATTTATTACTAAAATTGGCTTTGAGGAATTTCTTAAACTATTGCATAGACGTAATCAACATAATTGCAATGAACAAATTTTTTATAATAAACATAGATGCGATTATTATTTATAAATAATAATAATTATAAATTCACAAATCACGATTCAACATAACTTAAAGAGAAAAAATTGCAGTCTGAAAAATTTAATTCTATCATATAGAAATATTTCTAAATATTTTATTTTTCTATTATTATTAAATCTATTTTTTTAAGTGTATATTTACTTTTTTTTTAGACTGACAAATTTTGGAAAATTATCAATATATTTGTGATACAAATAATTTTTATCAAGAAATATAAATATATATTATAGAGATTAATCATGCATACAGAATTTTGATAATTATTTAATTCTGACATCTTTTTATAAAATTTTTACAGAAAAAACGAAAATATCGTTCTGTTTGAGGCTGAAGAGTAAAAGAAAGAATATATTATTTTTATTTATTATAATTATATATTTTCTTTCTTATTATCTCTCATTTAATAATAATTTTTAAAAAGAAGTACGTATCTCGCATTCTCATCTGAAACTTTTTTTTATCCAACGTAAAGCTTCTTGAGATGCTTCTGTGACTCGATGGGTTCCTTAAGATCTTCGTCGACCTGGGACTTTGAACTCGTCTAATTAGTCATTGTAGCTTTTCGTTGTACTTTCATATAATCGACTCCCACTACGATTCTTGTAAATTCTTGACAACCCTTTCTATTTCTGTAAAATATTTCGGTAAATAGTCTTCTCCTAAGAAAAGAAACAAATAATAATTAAAAAGTTTAAAATATTACTCTATCGTCTTTATTTATCATAGAAATATTTTAAATGTTTAATCTGATAATATACATATATAGGTCAGTTATTGTTTAGTTATTATTATATTATCAATTAACTTCTTATTTTTTGTTAATTGTTTATTTGAAACTTTTGCGAGTTTCTTTGTATATCACATTTAAAAAATGAGAAGATAATTTTAGTTTTTTTTTTTTCTTAAAATAATCTCGCATATCATATCAATAGATTTAAAATTATATCTTTTTAAAAAATTTAAAAGTGTCGATAGTCTTCCGATAAATCCTACAGTGATTGTAAATAAAATAAAAAAAGCACTATGAAAGCTTAAGACGAGACATGCGAGCACGAATTTATGAGTCGTCGGCGCTTGTAACGTTATTTATGTCACAACATCGGCATGAAGGAACGTCAACTTGTCTATTATGCTTGTCATACTTCGACATTTGACAATACTGAAATGCATTTTCTATCTTTCTATTCTTACTTCGAAGAATGTCAATGAAAAACGACACCTCCCTCTTACATAGGAATAGCTGTTTCTTGTCTCGCGAAAAAAGATACTAAAAGCATTTTGACGTGCTGATTTCTTTTATCGCACATAAAAGCGATAAATATAAGTATGCAAAGATCAAGTTTCTTCTAACGAAAAAATCTAACTAATTCATATAGAACATTAATGTATTTTCAGATAGCAAGAGCTAGAATTATTTGTTGTCATTTTAATATCAAAATAACATTTTTCACAACCTTTTGACGTTAAAATGACGACAAATAATGTCAGCTGACTACTTGGATTAGTTCTATGTATTTAATAAATAGAGTTTAACAGTGTGATTAAAATCTTCATGTTGCTATATTAATAGATGTTTAATGATCTTTATGTATACTATTATATATCGATTAGTAAGATATTTCTACTGTTGTAAAACATGCGTGTAATCTATTTAGTCGTTATGCATGTAATACGTGGACGTGGTAAGCTCGAAAGTTAGTCGAGTAAAGCGCTAGCGGAAATTGTGGCTAAAAGAAGCTCGTGTATTTCGTATTGCGGATTTCGTACTCGGTGATTAAGTGCCGTCGGGACTGTTTTAATAACGAGCAACAGTGCTCCACCCATGCGAAAGCAGAGACTTTATACTTCTCTGAAGCATAAACTTATGAATAAACTCTATATTTTAGTTGAAATTTCTTGCAAATTAAAAGAATTGATTTGATCATGTGAGTGAATTATTTACAATGTTAGTATTGATCACTAATAGATGTTAACATATAATCTATGTCAACATGTAACCCATGTCAAATCTGATTAATTCTAACTTAAATAATTGATTAATTATTATAATATGTTAAATGAGTCGTCACTTAGCATGTAAGAATAATTATGACTAAACAAATAACACAATGCCAAATTAATTTTCTTTTTTATTTTGAAGAAATAATCAATATTATTTGATCATAAATCTTAAATATATTAATTAAAAATTTTCATTGCACAGGATCATTCTAATTATTTTTATACTTTGAATACTTCAGAGTTAATTAACGAATTATTGAAGTAAATTTAAGCTCAGTCATTTTCCATTGTTGTTCAAGAATCGTATTTTTCGATTTTAATTATCCAGAGGTGTAAAGCTTCATATCTTGGCGATCTTCCAATTGCAGTTGCCAACCAGATATACATATCTGTCTCCTAATTGATTCAATATTGCAAGTTCTAGTTGATAAAAACTAAGTGATTCTTTTCTTATTAAGATTTTAATCTATTCATCAAACTATAAAATCGATGTTACGCTACTGAAATTTTATTTTCATTTATTTTCTTTTGATTTGTATTTAAATCACAGATTGAACTTTCTCTTTTATTTTAAGTTTTTGTATATAAATATGAATATGTAAAATAATAATAATACAATACTTAATAATAATAATAATAATACAATAATTTAAATATTTCTCAATAACGTATCAATTGACTGTAATAAGTTTAATATTTATAGTAGAGATATAGTATATTTTTCTACCAGATTTATATGTATATTATGTGGCAAAATTTTTTTTAACACCTCAATAAAATTTGCAATTATTTGACAAAACTAAGAATAGCCTTCAAGTTAAGTGGATGACATTTTAATTTATAAATCTAAAATAGTTCTACAAATGTAAATTTAATAGGCAATAATAAAATAAACAGTACATGTGTAAGCTGACATCTCAGATCTCCTTTTATTATATGAAACGCGAAAGTTGAATGAGAGTTTCATATATTTGCGACCTCGGGCCAACAGGTTGGATAGTCTCTTGCAGTCGTGTAACATGAGGAATGAAAGCAGGCGAATGACCTGTGCCAAATTTAAATTCGTCGCGTGCGTTTGCGATATCCGCCATCGATGCGTTTTTAGTCTTCTATGAGTATTCTCGTGAGCTCAAATAATGATTAATTTAATAACTGGATTCAATAAAATTACTAATTGTAAGAACAATTTATTCAATAGAAATTTTATGCAAAAATTTCGTATAGTGTCTCTTGAATGTATCTAACTATAGCTAGTTTATTAAGTTTTTGCTCGAAATATCAAACGAAAACTAAGTGATCATTTGCTTTTTAAATATAAATTATCATCACAAACAGAGATTAAATGATTCAGTTACACAATTATAGACGGGATCGAAACTAAATTAAAATTAATCGTACTTTCTTCTGGACGATGTTTCTTCCCTCATTTAGCATTTATGTCAACATTGTTTTGTTCCGATAGCGTTCATAAACATTGATTGAGAAAGTATCATAGGATCCTTGATGATTGCGCTTTTAGTTGAGATAAATCTGAAATCATTTGTTATTTACTTATTACATTCTGTGAAATATAATATTTATAGTTATATCTTTTAAATTTATAGAAACATGAATATTCTTTAACATTCGAATTTTAATTATTTTAAAAACATTGTAAAAATAATGACGAATGTTGATAATTGCCAAGAAATAAGATTTTAATTGTTATTAACAACAACGATGAAAATATTTTTTTTATATTTAAAGGAAAAAGATAAATTCTGTTCTATGTATCTCATATTTTAATCTGTAGCGACTGGTGGCTCTTGATTTGACAAAGTAACTCTTTCAACTGCTACTCACAGTTACAATGACTGAAATCTGACTGGAATAACGACTGTCCTTTAGCATAACGAACTTTTTCAGCAAGGCAATTTCATCACATGCGTATCTCGGAGACCCAGTTTTTATCCTTCCGGTACGAATGCGAAATTAAATTTGATTCTCGACTTGTTCCACTGCTTTCCCCCAATGTCATTCGCACGGCTCCCCTATCGCATCCTAATTGAATAATGTATGTCGAACGGCTCGTTTTACTTGGGTATAACGTTGTGTGATGCTCCATTGATCTTGAATGCGTAGCACTGTAAAACAAAACATACATATGCTGCTTTATGTCGTACATTTAGTAATTACAAAGACGAATATTTGCGCTGCTGTTACCGCACGGGAATTAAGTCTCGAAATAGAATTATACTACCGAATCTTTGTTGTGTATATTCACTAATTAACGTATTTTCCAATTAAACCAAATCTAACGAACGTAAATTTGCTGAACATTAATAAAATCAAATTAAACCGTTTACAGTGCTGTTTTTCAGCTTCTGCCATTAAATTAAATGTAATTCGCAGTGCGATAGTCAAAGCTGTGTACGCGAATTTCAAGACTTAATGACTTTAGGCGCCTCGGTCAACGAGAAGATTATCTTTTAATGGAATGACCAGCACGGCCAACGGTTGAATTCTGCTCGACGCAAAATGAATTCACATCCGACGGAAACCGTACGTAAGACACAGAAGCCAACCAAGGTAGTTTGCGTCGTACACAGCGTCAGCTAACTTTACGAGCCAACGACCTCGTGTTGACGAGACACCTTGTTAATCATTTATCGTATCTTTGTGTTGTGATCGTGACGTTGTGTTGCGATGAAATTGCCAAGCTGTATGATTGCTAGCAGAAACTTTCCTTCGTAAGTTTTATCCCCTCGCTTCTCTCATCTCCTCAATTAGCTATCGGGATATTAATGTATCTAATTTCCGTGCTCTAACACAAGGCAATTAATTTATTTCAGAACGAAAAATATACGCATATATATATATAAATAATACAATCTTAATATTTATATAACATTAGAATATAAATGTATACATTTTGCTAAAATGCTATTTGATGTTTGTGAAAATACAATGTCGATATTTTGCATTATCTTCACATGAAAATCTCAGTGGCATGCGGTAATAATTAATCGAAGCTTGATTACCGATAATATTCGATTCATGCCGTTATCATGTGTGATTATTTCGTTAAAAATTCGATACTTGTACGCAATGGAAATTATAAGCTAATTAGCGACGCGTACACGGTTGTTTGCGTAATTTCGATACCAGTTTAATATTGTGCAATGTAATAACCACGTAAACTGTCACTAACGATATTAACGCCAATCAGAACAATGGCATTTAACGAAATCGCTACAGTGCCGATAATGAGATATCAATATAACGTTATTGTTATAAAGTGCGTGCTATTGGTAACATGGTATCTCGAATATGTCGAATAATTTTTAAACGAGCGAAATAATGCGGACTATCCGCCGTGTGCATAAATCCCCGTGGCTTGAAACGGCAGATATATGTCTCGCGGCTCTATTCGATGCACGAAGTGGGAAGTCCTTGACTTAATCGTGCGACGTAAGTTAGTGGCCATGGATGTTAGTGACTTTGGTACCACCACTGACAAAGCCAGCTCTTGATATCTCGGAGCCGCACGAAGGAAACCGTAGGACTTCCGGCTACAGCCTCGAGGCGTTGGGACGAAGCATGATAAACACGCGGTATCTTGGGATTAACACGTTGCCCGCATTGTCTTCGGTCATCCCGGTTTTCCCTCCCAGTGTCGCCGCAAGTCTACACGCACGCGCGCGCACATGCATTAACGGACAGGCATAAATATGTAACGCCAGCCAGAGTGGTCGCTGACGAGGATCATTAATTACAATTCCGCATTCATCTGAGGCTTAATCGTCGTGTCGGTTAACGTGATAAAAACTTAATTCTGCCTCTGGCTGATTTAATTAATAGCTCGCACATTTGGATAGTCGTGAGAAAATGAGAAGTTGTTTTGCGGCCCTATTCTCATCCGCTCTCCCCATTCTCGTCGACAAGGTCGATCGCAATTATCCGAATATAAAATAAGTGGCGGGGAAGTTTTACCCGAAACTTTATTTTTAAATATCCACTTTGCCGCATATCTAACGGCCTCTCGAATCAGAAGAGCGCAATTAGCATTGCTTTAGATTTCCGCCCGACTACTCCGATTCGCCTTTGCTTCGAAGTCGGACTGGTTTCTGATCTTATAACGATAATTGGGTAATGAGTTGGCAAACTAAGTAGACATACCTCCGGGCCAAAGTCTCAGGCTGCATCAACGGGGAGCGAGGCGGAATCAAACCTCGGAGTTTAGGTATGATTTGCTAGTATGCACCACCGATCCTGCTCAGGAATCACCGGCTGGACGCTCTTCCTCTCCTCCCTTTCTCCCTCTATCTCTCTTCCTTCTTCCTCCGCCTTTCCCTTTCTCCTGCCTTTCCTTTCTCCGTCTCTCTCTCTCTCTCTCTCTCTCTCTCTCTCTCTCAGCTGTTTCCGTTTGCGCTAGTTAGAGAAGCGGTACGTTCGCTTACGAAAGCAAACTTCCATCGGAGCTTCTGCAGACTTGCACGCCGTGACGGGTTTCTGAGGAGGGACGAAGTGGGACGGGCGAGATACGAAACGGCGAGGAAGGCGCAAAGAGAGATTGACTGTGGAAATTTCAAACGTAGCTAGGATAGGGGAGCGAGAAGGTCTCGCCTCGTATTCCCCAGCGAACTTTAAATATTTGAGACGCCGTATATTTCCGACGTTTTATATAACGTCCATAAAACATGCAAACGCACTGAGTAAATTACGAAGTACGCTGGAAACAAATGCTTGGATACGTCACGCAAGCAGTGTACTCGCGAGAGAAAAAGTTACAATTAAAAAAAAGCTACATCTTTTTGCTGGAACTTACAATGCTCGACACAAATCAACGAATGACTCATTTCTTATTAATTTCGTATCATAGTTCAAAAGAACTTATTCACTACAATTGCAACGCAAATCGATTGTATTAAGATTAGCTAACTTTGAAGTCATTAATTTAAAAAAACTATATATATTATTTATTAAAACTTAAATATAAAATCTATGTCTCTTCCTTTCTTCTTCTCCTCATTGAACTTCAAATGCTTTAAATATTAAATATTTTTGGTAAAATCTTATTTCAACTTTGCCTAATAATATACCTCTGTGAAGCTGACAGAACGATTTCGGTAGAATCAAATCAAACCTATCAGAATATTTAGTACTCATTATGTACTAATTTGTATCACCAAAAATAATGTTGTACCTTTAAGTTAACAAAATTATTTTCTTTTTATTGACACGGGGTACAAATTTATTTTCGGTGGTACAAAATAGTACTCGATGAGTGTTAAATTATGTGATAAATATAAATTGATTTTATAGATTTAATTATAAAAAGATCGGAGGAGAATGATGTCTGACTATTTGATTGATTGAAAAAGGGGTTCTTTAAGGGGTTGAACGGTTGATATAAAATTTTGATTTGTATTGAATGATAGAAATTAGTACGAATTCAGTTCTTTTAATTTCTGTTTTTATTTTTAGTTTGGGCTTTCCACGGTAATAGGCCAGCAGTACCATGGTTTTTTTTTCGAAAAGATACAAAATTATTTTTGTTGGTACAAATTAGTACATAATGAGTACTGAATATTTTGATAGATTTGATTTGATTCTGCCGAAATGGTTCTGCCAGCTTCATAGAGGTTAATAATATAATCTTATATAACTGAGAATTTTGCATACAGTAATAAAATCGAATCTAAAGATATCTAGCGTGGATAATACATCTGCAAAATATATTAATTTATGCTCTATGTTTAAATATCAGACGATCTTTAACGACATTTTCTACCGTAGTCGTATATCTTGTTCTCAAAGGTGGAATCGCCGATAATCGAGATTCAAAGAGCGTTATAGTTGGCTTTAATGCCGGGTATTCAGAGTGAGGTACAGTGTGCCCCGACATTCGACTTGGGCAGGTTCCAAGGCCCTCGCCGCCTCTCCCTATGTACGTATATATCACATGCACACGTGCATACGAATTCACATACTGGACATTCGGGACGGTAACCACCGGTGGTGCCCCAGGCCCCACCTTGACGTGTTCATGCACCGATCCTCTCGTAAACTCCTGGAGTGCTGCCGCCGTCTTCTTGGCAATCGTCCTTCCTCTCTGCCACCCCTATTTGTTACCCCCTTCGTAAAACCTCGGACCAAGTGGAAGATTGGTTGAACCACCCGCTAACCTTTCGACGTCTCGTTCTTATTCTCGCGTCTCTTATTTCACTCTCCTACTTGTTCTTTTCTTCTTCTTCATCTTCTTCCGTAGTAGCGCGCGATTCTCCTTCGCTTCGTCCTGGCGGATTTCCGTGTGCCTCATTGAACTCGATGTGCCAAGAGATACGACCTTTACGATCGGCGACCGCTTATCCTTCGGGAATAATAAGATCAAAAGAACGGGATTCTGTTCCCAGCGAGGAAGCTCTCGAAAGACAGTTACGTCGTTTCAAGCACAGAACATATGTATGAATAGGAAGTCATGAACGAATAATTAAATAAAGAACGGAAGCTCAATGCAAATGTTTAAAATATCACTTTTAGGAATTTAGTGATAAAAGTGATAAAAGGATTCTTTCATTTTCTTGTTATTAAATTTTAAGTATGCTATTATTGAATTAAAATCATTAAATTGTTAAACGAATGAAAGAATAATAGTTTTACATATCTTCATATAATATCGTCTTAAGGAATTCTCTAAAGTTTCTTATTTATTTTCATAAATATTTTTCACTTTACGTGTAATAAAAATAAAGGTAAGAGAGATATTACTAATTAATCTTTACATAAGTTTAAATAATTTATTAGTCAGGACAGCGCAAAGTTTGAGATGTATCCATAAAGCAGTTCTACTTTCCAACATTTCTTCATGTGACGTATTTGGCACGTAATATAAATGATTAATGGAACGCAACCTTATGTTCCTTCAAATATATGATAAGGAGGAAGGAGGAAGAAGTAGATTCCCGTTGCATTTAGCGATGGCCCGACGAATGGACGCAATATCCATTATTTTTACTACAGCTTCACAATTGGTGGGTGGTCTGACGTATTCGCGTATGTGTCCATTCGCGACGCGTATTTGCCTGGCTTTAAGATACTTCCATCGGTCCAATTTTTCGCAAGAATGTGACACGTAGCAATCTTGGTAACCTCGGGGCTGTGCCGCGCAATTTATTGGCCACCGAGTGCAGCTTCGACGATTTATCTTCTCCCTCTGCTTCTCTTTTCTTCTCTCGCCATCACGCGCTATCTCCTTCTCTCTCTCTCTCTCTCTCTCTCTCTTTCTCTCGCCCCCTTTCTCCTTTTCTCTCCCTTTTCCTCTGTCCTTTTCTCTCTTTCTTTCGTCCTTTGCATCCTTTTTTGTGCCATTTCTTCTCTTTCCGTCTCGCTCTCTTTTTTTCTATCTCGACCATCGCTTACGATCGAGTTGAATCAATGTTGGAACGCTACCTTTACCAGTACCTGAACTTCGATATCTCAAACTTTCTGCTTCGATATTTTGCAGTATCGACAGTTATCGGGCTACAAACTCGCGGCCTTGTGAATAATTTAAAGCGCAATATTTTGTAGAATTCGTTCTGCTTAATTTGCTGTTTTAGTAGTAAAATGAAGCAAAATCGTGTCGTTTGATTCTGACAGTACATTACCTCCGACAAACGATCACCTACCCTTATTAATATGTCGCGTGGTAATCACTTTAATGTNGTTAGGATACTTATTCTCAAATAGAATGTTAAACAAGGCGTTTCTGGTAAGATAATGCATTTCTGCGAAGCAATGAACAATCTCTGTTACAATTGCAGTTATAATTATATTATAATT
Source organism: Tetramorium alpestre (assembly GCA_021460005.1). Classification (NCBI taxonomy): domain Eukaryota; kingdom Metazoa; phylum Arthropoda; class Insecta; order Hymenoptera; family Formicidae; genus Tetramorium; species Tetramorium alpestre. Next base: position 253,867 of record JAJVSH010000021.1, on the reverse strand, counting down.
AAGGAATAATATCATTTCCAACGATAATATTTTAATACTTTTAATAAATATATTTTAATATCCAAATATATCGTCGAAATAATGAATACTATATATCAAATAAGAATTTTTCTTTTTCAGAAGTGATTTGCAATAATAAAATCCCTTTTGAATGAGAAAATTTGTGAACGATTCTTGATTATCTTAATCGATGATTGTATGTCAAGAATTATTGTTAGAATTTGAAATTCATAAATAAAGCTTTCAGCTTTCTGAAACTGTTCTTGACCGGGAAATAGATAACGAGCGGACGAAAGTCGGAAGATTTTAGGCCGCGCTGAAAGGCATGTTGCGTAGCAAAAAGGAAAGAAACTCGAGATCTGCAGGTGTAACGCCTGCAGCGACCGAGCGATAAAATGCACGCAGGCTCTCGATGCAGGGAGGACCGAAGAAACCGTTCGCGATCCCTCGGGCTCGATAAAAAATGCAGTGATCACATTTCGGCAGAGACTTCGGAATCTCCAAACTATCTCGCCTTCTTTGATTCTCACCTCTTCGTACCTTCGCTCGCCTTCCTTTCTCGATCGGCGATACCGCTCGCCATCCCTCGCAGCCCTTGGCGTACGTATCGCTTTTAATATTTTTTCGCGACGCTTTGATGTAATCGTTCTCCCCGAAAAATTACCTTCGCCCGGATGGATCAGCCTCTCGCGACTCGAGTCAACGAACTTGCCGGCAATAGTTTCGGGCGATTTCAAACATAACGCTGACTGCAGACGATCGAATAATCCGGTTTATTCGTTCGAGACTTCGGTTAACGTAATCGATACTTTTTCTTCGCAGTTGCTGATAATCGCGAGGCCTAATCGGCTTAATTTCGTCGGATTAATTATTTCCGAGGAACTATCTGAAAGAGCCTATTGCAAGAATTTGGAATAAAAATCGCATACTTATTCGCCAACGTGCTCGAATTACGTTTAACAGGTGGTTCGCAAGTAAGTACTACAAGATGCTGTGTGGATGTGAATCACCCTTGCAATTTCTGATGTACGGCATCAACATTCTTTTAAAATTGGTTTTTGTGATCAATATTAGTATTAAATTGCTCAATGACGCGATAAAATTTGGACACAAAAGACAAAGCAATTCAGAAATTAATTGCATTTTTTACATAATTAAGCTTTAAATGTTTCTTCGAATAAAATATTTTTCATATAAAAAAATTTGAAAAGCATTAAAAGTGCTCAAAATTGTATTATCATTTATTGTATTTATTATTTATCGTTTGTTGTAGGACGCGAGAGAAATATCATTTGTTAGAAAAGTCCATATACTTTTCTTTCACCTCAGTCAATTTTTACAAACTCAAAATATTGATTGTTATATAAACTTTGGTTATTTAGAGATGATTTTATTTCACCTCAAATAAAATAATCTTAAAATGCCAATTAATTTGAACAATTTAATCTAAATTTGACACACAATAGTCTGAATTTTTTATAATTTAAAAATTTTATAGATTATATCGCTAAAATTAATTGATATTTAAATAATTTTTTGAAAGTTATGATATACAATAATTAAATTATTACATATGCATAAATGAATCATAAGAATTCTTGTTTTATTCATATAATTGACTAATAATGAATAATCGTTGATTGCCGTTACATTAATAAGCCCTGTCATAAAGATTATAAATACATTTGTCAACGAGTCTTTCACATTCTCTTCATAGCTCTGCCAATACGAGCGCAATCCAGTCCGAGACTCCAGGCGGCTGGTCGAGCTGCGGCAAGTGTCTAGACGACATGAGGCTCATGCAAAGATTAGCGATCAGCGGACTGCTGTCCGTGATCCTAATTCTTCTTATAACCGGAACATTTATAACACGACGCGATCTCGCGAGTGTCGTCGATCGAGGCGTCGCGCCGGAAGAACGTAACGAACAGTTGAATCCGGCCTGGGTGCAAGATAACGTGGTGCCTGGGCAGGATGAACCTGCAGTCGAGAATAAAGATAATGATAAGGATAAAGATAAAGATCGACGTTTAGATATCAGACATAAACAGTTCGAGCCTTCGGTGGTCGAAGCGCCAGCCGCATCTGTTCCTGGCATTTACGTTATTAGACCGCCCAATCCACCTTTGGACGATGTGACCAATCAGCGCCGTGAAAAAGTTAAAGAGGTAAGATTGCACCTAACTTTTGTTTTGCATGCTAGAGTTAAGAAAGGGTAAGACGTTATGCAAAAGATTAGACTCCATGAGGTAAGCTTCACAATAAGATTACTCTTAATTTTATATTAAATACTTTTTTATTATTATAGTTTGATTTTTATTATTATTTAAACATGTAGGTACTTATATGTTTTTCGTGCATTATAAAATTTAAACATTTAAAAACAATTCAATTTTTACGTTTTGTCTACATTGATAAAGGTAAGGTGAAATATCCATTTCTTCATATTTGAAACGCATATTCAGATCTATATTTTCCGAAAACTCATTTTGTTCGGTGGTTTTTACCACTGCCGCGTCGTTCGTCACTGCGGCGTCACATAAAATGGCGACGGAAATTAAAGAGATCCGTAAGGGAAAACCGATGGGCTCTTTGTTCGTCCTGCCACATCAATATTCTCGTTTAGATTAGTGGGTCACAAGTAGAAAAAAAATTAGGAAAAATCATTCAGGACAATAAGCTAAAATTAATAAAATGAATGGTTTGAAAATAATATATAATTTTATAAGATTCAATTAGGCTGATAAAGTAGCAATAATAAATTGTTTTCAAATTCGGATATAGACAAGTTAAATCAAATCAGAATTGTAATTAAGTTTTAACATTATTTTTGGCTAAAAAACTTTAAATTTAATTAAGAAATAAAATCTTGAAATTTTCTCAAAATTCTATAAAATTGTATCTTTATAAGATTACAATGTTTGCAAGAAAGAAAATTAATCTCGCCGATTCTGTAAAATAGAGATACATTTATTATAAAAAGAAACACATGTTTCCTGTGCAAGATTTCAATCCTCGGTAGCTAGGTTAATCAATCGCGACATACCGAGTTTATTCCAAAAATGGACAAACGGAACTCAATCAATTAACCCCCGAACAACCGACAGTTGCAAAAAAAAAAAAAAAATGTGAATGACAGATAACTGTCCAGTGAAGTGTCAAGCTGGATTGACCGGCGCACAAATGTGTCATGTACCATAACGTACCTAGTATGATTAAGTTGATCCAACACAGCCATCTCAATTTAGAGTATAATCGATTCTTGTCCTTCTTGTAACATATGACGAGCAGGTGCTCGTTATAGGGAAGATCCAATCGTACTTCGATGGGCAGATTAATTAATTCGATCGTATTCAACGTCATGAAATGGACATTTCATCTTTTTATCTGAAAACGAACAAAAGAACTATTAATATTTGATATATTAGTATTTTATCGCTTGATATGTTTTTAACATTAATATTTTACATTGTTAATATTTTTTTCACAGACATAGTCTGTTTTGAAAAATATAAAACTAGAAGATGTAATACAGAAATTAAATATTTTTT